>JAYMSL010001831.1:0-15834 GCA_036897195.1 Plantago coronopus
ACTGGTTGGAGGATCACTTTGATTCTAGTCAATAAAATAAGACTTTGTTACTTTTTTAGTAAAATTATATTACACGCGGAGATAGTTGGAGTAATTTTTCGCGTGTTGTAATTAAATGAGTGGATAAAAATGACTACCACATGTCTAAAAGAAGAAATGTTGAGTTTTGTATTGGACTAAAACAAAAAGTAAGTGAAGTTATTGACTGGATGGAGTACTAGTATCCTTTTGTTTTGCAGTTTATCTTCATTGCTAATCGAATCACCTTATAAATGGACGTGCAATTCAAGAACTAACTCTCCATTCCTTATATTTGTGTCTAACAACCTTCGTTTTTTTAGGTGGATAACTTAATACGGCGAAGATACAAATAAAATCTGATATAACTTTTGAAACGGTTGATGTGAATCTTGTTGAGGTTCAAAACAAAGTTGTGTGTGTTAATGATGCTTCTTGTGAGTTGGGTGTATCTTGTTGCGAAACCTTAAATTTTCTACACATGTATTTCATTATCGGGACTCATGACGAGTAAATCAGGTTTTCGGTTTCAAAAAACTAGGTATGAATTAACTCTCCACATGTATATCATTCTTGGTACTAACAATGTAATTTTTCCTCCCAATTTTATCCCTGAACGACTTCCACTAAACTAGACCTAAAAGGCGCTTTCGAAAGTAAACAAATTTGAATTAACTCTACACATCCATATCCTTTTCGTTACTAACAATGTAATTTTTACTCCCAATGTTATTCCTGAACGACTTCCATTAGACTAGATCTAAAAGACGATTCCGAAATAAAGTAGATTTGAATTAACTCTACACATGTATATCATTCTCGACAGTAGTGACAATGTTTTGTTTTCCCTTTTCCACCCCCCAATTTTATCCCTTAACTAATTTCATTAGACTAGACCTAAAAAGTACAAAAAAAAAAAAAATAAAAAAAATCAAGATTCCAAGAATAGAAGGAAGCTTTTGTTCTTGGTAAATTTCAAAAAACTTTTCCCCTCCCTTTACACCTCCATGCATTTACACCATCTCCAGCTCCTCCGATTCTCTTCCATTACAATGGCAAATTGATCAAAACTTTCATTTCCTCTTACTTAATTGCACAGTATAAACCCAGTAACCTTCTCCTGCTGTTTAATTTTAGCTGTTGGGTTATTGTTCAATTCTGTATTTTTGCCTGCATTGATGAATTTTGGAGAATTGTGACTTGAGTAGGAGCTGGAGCAATGCCGGAAGACTTTATTTTACATTTCGCGTCCAATTCTTCGAACCAATCGGATCAGTCCATGAAGATAGCGAAACTGGAGGCGAGAATGGTTGGAAAGGCGTCTCCTGCACAACCACCAGCTCAGCCGCAGCTCAAGCCGCGGTCAAAGACTGTCAATCTGGCTGGTTCTGTCGATAGCGATGATTCTGATGATGATGATGTGAGTAATTTGATCACTAATGGTTAATTGTGTTTTTTCTTTCTGTATTGGAAATTTTGTTTTTTTTTTGTTTGATTGGTTTGATTTGTTGGGCTATTTAGGACTGAATGGGGGTGTATTTAGATACTTGTTTCTTGAATTTAACTCGAATATGGAATACTCCGTTTATTGCATGTTTATGCAGCTAGAAATTAATGTGAGATTATGTATGCTTATGATGCATGATCTGGTGGTGAAATACTTTGGATTATCTTATATTTTTCCAAGAGACAATGCAGATTAGGAGTTTTACAGTGTGCCATCTCACTGATTGGTAGTGATCTTCGTGTGGTTTCATCCATTGTATGTATTGTGAAATGTTTATCAACCTCGGTGCTTTGAATGCAGTTGCTTTGCTAGAGTGTATTTTTTCAGTAAATGTTCAACCTGATCCTGAAATGGTATCTGTTTGTAATTAAGTTTCTTTAATATCTACAATGCTGATGAGCTGATCATTCGTTTATGGCAAAGACAAACTATTTCCAAAACGAGAGATGAATATGAATATTAAGTCACGTGAATAACGTGGAACACTTGGAAAAACATCCACTAAGTATAACTAGCGATGAACTTTCCAACTTAACATAGCCGACAATACAAATTTTAAGGCCCTCATCGTAGCCTTTGGAGTGTGCCTAATGTCTCCACGAGCATATTTAGTTAAGGCGGTGAATCAAAATCTATTTGTGCTTTCGGGCAATGCTGAGGATCTAGTGCTCAGATTCTGAGTCCAAATCCTAAGAATTTGTGCTCAGATGATGAGTTAAATCCTAAACATCAATTTGATCTTGGTCGGATAATGAAACATTAGTTTGACTACGGGAAATTGATGTGCTTAAGTTGAGGAGGCCTGGTGAAGATGAGAATTTAAAGTTCATCGTCGACGCGTGGATACCAGTCTATATACTTGCATAAAATCCTTTAATTGAGTGACAACTCATACTTGATATGTTTTGTGTTCATGATATGATGGATTGGAAAAAATTGTAACATTAGTGTTAACTGCAAATAGTAAAATTACGAGATTGATGAACAAAGCCAGCTAATAGACCACAATGCTAGATAAGATGATAATAAGCAGCAGATTTAACACAATTTCAGGGTCAACAGTAAATAAAACTACTCTGTTCTCTCTAGGTTGATAAAAAATACTAAAGAACATGCACCAACTATAGCAGTGTAAATGTTCCTTAAGTTAACAAATGATGTATGAAACCCTGCTAGTTATAGTTTTAATGATTTAATGTGCTTACCTATGCTCACTCATCCGCCGAACATGATAAGAATATCTCAATATCTCATGTTGTGATAATCCAATCATCCGCCGAACGGCCGAACGAAGATAAGCCTCTGCCAAGCCATATGCATATTGGTTGATCAACATGGTGTTCTCCATTCAATTCATATAAGGACTGCCCAAAATTCCCACCCCGAGCAACTCCTAGTTGAGCTATTTATTGTGTGTAATTATGAAGATAGGGAGAACTGCAAAAATCAAGATCTGAAGTCCTGGAACAATGCTACAGAGCAAATGATATGAAATGCTATTGCAATTGGGACAAGAAACATTAAGCGGAATCACAAAAGCGTCCTTCCATATTGTCTTCTTTCACTTTTGTACATTGTACTATTTTGACTTGCAATAACAAGAAAAAGGAATTCAGGAACTCATGTCAAGAAATCTATTGCATCATGTATTAAGTTCTAGTAGAGAGAACACATCTATGTGCTTAGATCGACACATGGCTAGATACCACCAGTTTTAACTTTTGTTGTGATGTATGAAATGTAAAACCTGTTTATGTCAAGGAATGTATTGCATTTTGGAGTTGAATAATTGATACCTACCATTATTTGGGTTCTGTGTGGTAGAAAATAAGTGTTTTATGTCCCACGTCTATTGGGTAGATTTTGTGGACTCGGTATATATCTTTGAAAATCTTCTCCTGTTGACAACCGGGCCTTCTTAATAGGGGATGATCTGATCATCCCCCATTAGCAAGGCCCGCTTGTATGGTAATTGCTCCATAAGCTCAACATGTATGTAATTGTCTTGTAAAATATAGGTAGAGGGCATAAAGGTTAGTCAGGATCACCAGTTACCTAGAAAGGTGCATTTATTAAGCAACTAGTGTGCTGAGAGACATGAGCAAGGATTTTGTTATAATAAGCATCGCTACAAAACAGAGAAACCAATTTTAATTAATAATCATATATGACCTTTTCTTCTAACCATGATGTTTCACATCTAATAAGATTTTCGTCTGTCTATATTCGGGACACCGGGCTTATTGCATTATGGATCACTCTCTTGTACGATACTGCCTAAGTTTTTTCCAAATAAGTTTGACAGGGAAAAGCTGACTTCACCTGGATAGCACACTAATATATGAAACACGAATGATTATTGTTTTTTGGAGTAGTCATCTATACTACGTTGTTCTAAAAAACACAGATTCCTACTTTTCGTGCCGTTTTGGTGATCTTTAAAGTGAATTTCTTCTGTCTAGCCATGTATATATATGGTTACTAATTTATACGTCTTTGATCCTATATCAGAATGGAGGCGAGTTTCTAGTATGGGCAAGCCTTCAGAAATGCCAAAAGGTTGAAGAAGATTGTAACTCCCCTGTTGTTGGTCGTGTTGAGGTAAATTTTTTTCCTACCCAGTATAAATTCTACCTTCGCGTAATCTTACCTACCATGGACTTATTTCCTATTAGTCTAATCCATTTCTTCGTGTAATTACTAACTTTTTTTGGTCTCTTCATGGTATTGTTCTTAGGGTAGTAATACTCCAGGAAGTGTAAACCGAGTAATAACAGATCAAAAGCTAGATGCCAGCGAAACTACAGAGTTTAAGAAGGCAAGTGCTGATGTGCATAACCGAAAAAGAGTACGTGGTAAAGCAAATTCTGCTTCCAGCAGAGGCCGTGCACTCCGAGTTACTGATCAGGAAAGAAACAGAACAATTTCTCCATCAAATGATCACGTTGAAAACTCGATTCACAAGGTATTGCTTTCATTCCAGCAGTTTCAATATTTTTGTACTATTGTTTTGCTAACTGTGCCCCTGCATTTTCCAAACCAGCATTATTATTCCTAATCATGTACAAGTCAACTCTTCTTCTCTGTTACTCATTCAGTGGGTAAAATGTGCCTGAAACCTAGAATCTATCTGCTAAATAGGGACTATTGCTATTAGCCCATATTATGACCAGATATTACTCTAAGAACCGCGCTCCACACATCACATTAGTATTAGGTCCAAATAAATGGCTGTGATCCACACTTTTTGGACATTAGTACCCATTTTCACATTCAGAATTAAATTAGAACAACATCATATGTTTTACGCGTCTATTAAGGTGCGCCTTAGAACAATTTTGAGTTTACATCCTCAGAGCCTCAGGTCAAGGTTTAACTCCTCAATGACGCTTGTGTTGAGTTTTGAGGCATTGGGCTAAGAGAGAGAACAGAGCCTCTCCAAGGTCTGCTCAGAATGAAAAGCAATTCTTCTTCACTATGTATGTGCCTTCCCAGGGCATTTTATGATGAAGAGGGAAGACCACTGCAATACAACTTTAGTTGCTGTAGAGCATGTCTCTCGTCACATTTGTTGTAAGTGGTGTACTTTTCAGGCAGAGTGTAAATCATCTCCCACTATTTGTATGTGGGGGATAAAAGAAAACACAGATTGGCCGAGTGGCAAACTGACGTTCTTGGGACAGTTTACATTTCTGATTAGTATAAACATTTAAACTTGTATGATGTGCACTATTAAAACGGTAATGATATCTATTGTTTGATTTGATCTCTGTCAGGAGGAAGTAATTTCCTTACGTGCAAAGGTGGCAATGTTGGAAGAAGAGCTGAGAAAATCATGTGATAATGTGGCTGACTATCATATTCAATGCGAACATCTGGAAAAGGTTAATTTATATGCTTGCCACTGCTACTTTTTCTTCCCAAATCAAACAGATACAAATGCACAAGGTTTAATTTTCATAGTGTTATATGTGCATACCTTGTTGACATATTAGTGCAGACTCCCCAATTAGCTTATTAGTATGTCTTTTCCTACTTGCACAGGAGCTTAAGGACATCAAAGACTCTGAACAGAAAATGAAGCCAAAGGTCCAATCTTCCTCCAATTTTGGCTTTTGACTGTATCATTTATTGAAGGCGTTGCAATATTGCATACTGAATCGTTGAGAATTATGAAGGTTTTCTATCAGGGAACATTACATTTGAAGACTAATTGTTTTCTCAACTGGCAGATTGTGCATGCTCTCATTTAAATTAAATGATATTTTGACTCGTTGACTAAATTCAGTTTTAACATTAGCTTTAAATTAATTCCAGATTTACTTTTAACTGGTGCAGTTCAGTTTATCTTTAATAACCATGAAAAGATGGGAAAAAAAAGTCTCCTCTAAAATCGGAATAATTTGTAGTAGAACAAATGTCATGAAATTCCTCCAACTGGGGTTAGTGTTAACATGTTAAACTGTGTGATAGGTCTTTCTTCTTTCTTCTGACAGTATTAAATGTTCCTCTAATTTGCTGGGTGCTATTCCCTCAGAAAAATGAATGCTGCATGTTGTTTGAGTCTTTCTTTACAAGCTCAGAATGTTGCGGCAAGGAACCTTTTTCCAAACTTGGAGGATTTTATGTAATTTCTGTCTAATTTATAATTTTAATACTCCTTGTGTATTGTTCTTTTGTTGATGTTGTTTCTAATAATATATGAGATTACCTTTATAAGAAAGTTGTTCTTCGTGGTTTGTGACCTATCTTCTTCAACCACATGAATGTTTTATTTAATATTTAGGTTGCAAATGTAGTCTCGTAAAGTCGATGATATTTAGTGCCATTCGACATGTTGGATTAAAATTCAGTTATTTATCTTTTACCTTCTCTCCTGGTGCAGAGAACGAAAGTCATATCTGATTTATTGATATCTGTGTCAAAAGCTGAGAGACAAGAAGTGAGGATGAAAGTACGCCAGGATTCCTTGAGACTAGGCAATATAGGGGTGGCCAGGTATTTCAATTTGTGTTCATTTAGCATCCCCTATACTGAAATACAAATGATGACCTTAAGGTAAAATGGACTCTTCTCAACTGATAAGGAACCTCTACATAAAGTGGTGAGTTCTAAAGTAACCCTTATGGCAAA
Source organism: Plantago coronopus (assembly GCA_036897195.1). Classification (NCBI taxonomy): domain Eukaryota; kingdom Viridiplantae; phylum Streptophyta; class Magnoliopsida; order Lamiales; family Plantaginaceae; genus Plantago; species Plantago coronopus. The sequence continues at coordinate 6,659 of JAYMSL010001831.1, forward strand.
AAGGACTATCTTTTTAATCTTAAAATTTCAAGGGGTGTCTAGGTTACCTAACACTAAGTTATGACCTTATAATCAACCTAATATGCACCCAAAGTCCGGAAAATGGTCGGTGATTTTTTGTCAGTTTATTTTAAGAAAACTTTTAGGGCTCCGAAAATTCGAGTCTCTGAATCGAGTAGTATTTGATGGTTTAAATTTCCTCAAATGTAAATTATATACTCTATGAGTCGGTCAGACTCATTATGGGACTTTTGTTTTACTAATTGTGCTCCGTAATATGTAGTATAACATTATTGCTGACATACCTTTTGAATAAATTGGACAGGGCTGGGACTATAATATCCGAAGTATGGGAGGATGGACAAGCTTTGAAGGATCTCAATGCTCACCTTGTACGGTCTTCATCCATTTGAATATTGAATAGATATCTTCTGATACCTAGTTCTGAGTCCCAGTCTTACAGCATTAGTATATGGTCAAAGAAGTCTTGGTCATACCTCTGTTTTCTGCTAGAAAGGCAACAGTGCTCCATGGTTCATAAATAATTAATAGAAATCTTTACTTGCCTCCACATTGGATCAAACACTAAGTCACTAACTATTTAGATTCTAACAATCTTCCAAGCGTTTGATCATTTCTTCACATGGCTGCTCATTGCCATATTTATGTATTTCTGTCTTGGCTAGTTGGCTGAGAAAATTAAGGGAATTACCGCGTAATGTTGTCTTTGCGATAATTACCATGTTTTGACCCTGGCCTAGAAAACTGAAACCGCAGATGCACCCTTTAGAAATCCTGTTAGTCACATGCTAAGCTGTTGCACATAATTGGTTTGTAAATTGGCTCCGGCTTAAAAAGCAGTGTTTCCTGGAAACTCAGTTATGAATATTAGCTAAGCAGACCTTCATTTATCTCAAGTATCCTAGGTTTATGTGACATTAATTACGTTTAAGTGCCATCTGTATAATTACTCACTTGGTGATTCCCAAACACAGATAGAAACAATTAGTTCGGAATTGATAATAGTAAAACCGTTTTACTAAGTGGATTTATCTATGAGGCAGCCACACTGAAACTGCCTTTTAGTTGAAACCTCTTTTTATTTTTTGTTAGACACCTACAGGATGATGATGGCTATATAACCCAATCATCTATAGTTTATCTGATCTGACAATTATAATTTTCTCGGTTGAGGCTCTCCTTCTCATGCCCCTTGTTAACTCCAAAAAAAGCGTACTGCTTCTTATGCCTTTCTTTTTTGGTTGCACAGAGGAGTTTATTAGATTCAAAGGAGGCTATTGAAAGACAGCGAAAATCTTTGAAGAAAAGACAACCAGGTATAGAAATTCATTTATTTTTGTATTATGTACTTCATTCTCAGGTCTTACTTTCAGTTTCTGGTTCCTAACTTGATTCACTTATCTGCCATAGTTCAGAACACAATCTTACATTTTATTTCTGTCAGCTGTTTATCGTTTTACCATTGATTTGAAAGAAAGAACTAAAAAGTTTAATCGGGACCACTTTGTTTAAGTACCTACATCCTTTGATTTTCTATTTTGTGGGTTTCTGAAACTAGATCTTTCGAGGCCAATAATGTATACTGCATGTTCCCCGATTCATATATATGCATGTTCTCTTATTCCTATCTTGTACTATTCATGTTTCCTTATATCGGATTCATCTTTTCATTGATGTGGTATGATGCCTTCATTTTCCTTGCAGATAAGGCTGGCATAGCTGAAATGGAATGTGGTATTCAAGAAGAAGATACTTCAATTCATGACGAAATTTACAAGTCCCGTATAGCGAGTATCAAGCGTGTAAGTCAATTACTAATTTTTACTTCTTTCGTCATGCTTCATTATTTCACATATTGGACATGAATTGTTTAGGAGGAGGAAGCTCTATTACGAGAAAGAGACCGCTATGAGTTGGAGAAGGCAAGACTACTACGTGAGTTAAAACGCATAAGGGATGAAGATGGTTCTCGTTTTAACAATTTTCAGATACTGAATCATCGTTATGCACTCTTGAACCTTCTGGGCAAAGGAGGATTCAGTGAGGTCTATAAGGTCTGTTTTCCTCTTAGAAACTCTTATATATTGCAGTAAGGGCTTAATTGATCAGAAATACAATTCCAATTCCTGGATTCTTTGTGCTTACTGGTATTCACGTGATAAAGTTCCTATTTGACATTTAGTAAGAAACATTTGCAGGCTTTTGACTTGGTGGAACATAGATATGTTGCCTGTAAGCTTCACGGATTGAATGCCCAATGGTGTGAAGATCAGAAGCAAAACTACATTCGACATGCAATCAGGGAGTACAACATTCATAAACTTCTGGTTCACCGTCACATTGTCCGTCTTTGGGACATTTTTGAGATTGATCAGCACACATTTTGCACTGTCTTGGACTACTGCAGTGGTATGATTTCTGTGCAATTTTCTCGATCATAATTGTCTCCACAGACATCCTTAAATAGCTCTTGGGCCTCTTTATGATTTTTTAATTCGAGAGAGATTACTTGTCTATTTATTGAAACAAAATAGTCAACATTTATATTATACTAGACTCCGAGTCTTTATTCTTCTGAATACAGTTATTTCTGTGCAAGATGAATCATTGGTGTACGTATAACCAATATTTGGACTGATTATAATGATGTGAATTATTTTTCTTTTCTGTCCAGGCAAGGATCTCGATGCAGTTCTCAAGGTAACACCTGTATTGCCTGAGAAAGAAGCTAGGATTATTATCATCCAGATCTTTCAGGGCCTTATTTACCTGAATAAAAGATCACAAAAGATCATCCATTATGACTTGAAGCCGGGAAACATTCTATTCGATGAGTTTGGTGTTGCTAAAGTTACTGATTTTGGTCTTAGCAAGATCATGGAGGATCATGTTGGACCCCAGGGCATGGAACTTACATCCCAAGGTGCTGGGACATATTGGTAAGGAGTAAGGATTTGATTCCTGGAAGTTTTGAACATTGCTAAATCTCCTGCTTGCGGAAAGGAACAGAATGTATTCAATTTGCTGTGACATTGCTCATTGAGTAATTAGCTTATGTATTAGCATGTGAAATTGTGAATTACAACCTATACCTGTTAGTAGAAAATATATTACCAGGAACATTCTCTGGTTTCCTGCTTATACTTCTGATTCTATCAATTTCAGGTATCTGCCTCCAGAGTGCTTCGATCTGAGCAAGATACCACTCATTTCCTCCAAGGTTAGTACCATGTTATAGTTACAATTAGTATATTTGGAAAAGGACATGCCATCTTACACCCTTTACACATAGTAGACACTTTTTACAGGCATACTTCTGTTTCCAAATTACAGTGGCATCTCCATAGTTTTACTCCAAACAATTCTTGAGTCGAGATACGTTTGATTTTTGAGGATTTTCTATAAGTTCTAAACCTCCTGGCTTAAGTCAGGTTGAAGGGCAGTCCTTGATGTTTAGTGTATAATTATAAGATAAAAAAGTGTATAGGGCTCACATTGTGCACTATGTGAGCATTGTGTGAAGAGCGTGCATTCTATGACACTACTAGGTGTACATGACCTTTAAATGAAATATTGGTATGCATATAAATCTCTCCACACGCAGATAAGGAGTAACTCGTTATGGAGGTAGAGTCCTAGACTGTAGCAAGCAATTTCTTAGTTTACCTCTGTGGCAGGTTGATGTCTGGTCCGCTGGTATCTTGTTATACCAAATGCTATTTGGAAAGCGTCCTTTTGGGCATGATCAATCACAACAGCGTATCTTGCGTGAGGATACGATTATGAAGGCCCGCAGAGTTGAATTCCCAACAAGACCCTCTGTATCAAATGATGCAAAGGTAAATTCTCCGTTCTTTCATTGCGAGAACTTCATGTTAATATTCTGTCGTAAATAACATTCCTGATAATTCTTATTCCCTGCAGGATTTTATTCGTAGGTGTCTTACATATAATCAAGCAGACAGACCTGATGTCTTAACTATTGCTCAAGATCCATTCCTAAATTATACAAAGAAATAACTAATAGATGAAGATCCTGTTGCGACTGTGAATTGTCCCATGAGGACCGGTGCACAGGATTGTTTATAAGCCTTTCCAGTTGCTAAGGAGAATCACAAGTACCGTATAGGTTTTCTTTATATATGTAAAGTTTCTGTACTTGTGATGTACCTGTGTTTATAATGGTTTCAAAACCTCCCAAGTATGTGTTGTTTATTGCAACCACATGCTTTCTATATTGAAAGGAAGCGTGTCGGAGAGGAAAGAGTTTTTAAGTTAATGAGAAAACTGGGTTGAAAGATACTTTTGTTTTGCGATTTCGAGCATGATATGCAGGTGATTATAAATCAATTGACACACACTTTGCACATAGATAGACAGTTCATAACTTGAGCTCATGCATCTCCTTCAACTGTGATTGTAAATCTATTGACACACAGTCTGGCTTTGACACTTCCATTCTCATCCTCTGTCCAGAAATCTTATCTTTCCAATTTTGGCATTTTGCACACTCATAACTTTTTCCGTGTCCAGAACCAAATGTGACATTTGTACGTATGAGAGTGTAGTATATTAATGAAGATCTATGTTCCTACAGTTCCTAGTGCTCTTGCAGTATGTCTTATGTGTTCCTTATGCCTTTGGTTTTGAGCCTTGGGAGAGTTTGTTGCATCTCCCATGAGCCTTGCTGCTAGTCGAAACACTCCTTAGTTAACACTTCGAAAGAAAAGGTAAAACACCATTATTTCTATTATTTAAACAGTGACTACAACATTGACTATAAATCTTTCTCCACGTCGTTCTCTGCGTAGACGTGCTCGAAAGATTTAACTCAGTTATTATCTGATACTCGGTGTAAATTGAACACGAACCATCGGCCGAGTCACCATTTGTTCACTATGGGACAAATATTTCTCACTTGGTTTTAGTGGTGAGTCCAAAACCAAATGGGAATAGTGGATCGTAGTGCTTATCTCCTACATTCATAGGCAGCTGGTCTACAGTCTTGAACCAAGTTCTTGCCAGTTTTCCTGTGAAAGCATAATCTCCAAATAACACATCAGTCACTCCCAGTCCTTCTGTTCCAGGAAGCCATGCTGCCACAAGGGCGTGTATTGATGAAAGATATGGCTCAACTACCAGTGGACGCCCGGAAATCAGAACTACTACGCACTTGGTATTGCCACAGACGTTGTTTAGAGTGGTAAGACCTGGCTCAGGAATTGTAAGAGTTGGATTGTCACCAAATGTCTCGGCGTAAGGGGGCTCTCCCACCACCACAATGGCATAAGGAAAGTTGCCAGATTTCACAAATTCTGCACTGGGATTTTCGCTGTAAACTATTTCTGTCTGGTGGCTAACTGTAGCTGTAATTGCGTCCAGTATCGTAGTTCCTGAGCATCAGAAAAGGCCAAGTGAAAAGATTGTACCAAGATTTGCTTCAACCAAATTGAAAAGTTGGAAATGTACCTGTTGTGAGATTGTTGGTACTGAGTCCTTGCCATGTTTTTGTCCACCCACCACATTGCAAGCCAAGGTTATTGGCATGACTTCCCGCAACCAAGATTTTAGATGCTTGTTTCGAAAGTGGTAGTAGAGGGCCCTCAGCATTTTCACCGTTCTTCAAAAGCACTAGGGACTTCCTTACCGCCTCCCTCGCCAAATCTCTGTGAGCCTGAATAAGTTGGAAGAGAAACCGAAGATTGAGTCGAATCACCAGTAAACAGTTTGTTTGACTGGGAAGTCATAAAAGTTTGAGTTAGATTACCTGGCTTCCGATTTGATCTACTAAGCTATAGTCAGCTATAGGGTTTTCGAAGAGGCCAGCAACGAATTTGACCCTTAAGATCCTTTTGACCGCATCATCAATCCGACTCATAGGGATTAGCTTACTGTTGACATGGGAGATTACAATACTTTGAAATTCTCTGAGAGCGAAAGGAACCATCACCTAGATCAGCAGAAAAATGTTCATGTAAGATTCATTACAGTGCATTCTCTAGTATCAAAATTTTGGAATGACATTCACTGACCATATCAATACCGGCATTAATTGCTTTCAGAACGGAGTCTGAATAGTTGGTGTGTGCTGGAGAGACCATTCTGTCTACTCCCTGCCAATCTGAGATGACGAATCCCTGAATACATTAAACCAAGAAAAGCTTCAGAATGTTTGGAAACAGCCTGTTCTTGCAGCCAAATGACATGTTAGTTGAAGCACAATTGATCCAAACATACCCTGAATCTCAGGGTCCCTTTGAGAAAGCCGGTGATGAGATTTCGATTTCCATGCATCTTCACTCCATTCCAACTCGAATAAGAAACCATTATGGTAGAAACGCCCTTAATAATGGATTGATAGTATCCAGGCATGTGAATGCTGAGCAATCCATGCCAATCCACTACAGTGTTGTTCTCATTGATTCCATGAGTTGTGCCTCCATCACCAACAAAATGTTTTGAGCAAGCCACAACCTTGTCTCTTTTCATATTATACAAGAGATTACATAAGTAATGATCATGCAGTAACTTTTGTTTACGATCTAAACATATGAGTTTGAAACGAGGCAAAGATGGAGCTAAGAGTTCAGACTTACTTCCCACCAACATATGGAACACCCTTTCTTGAATTCGAGGGAACTTTTCCTTGTAGACCGAGAATAATATCCGTCATTTGTTCAACAACTTTTGGATCCTCACTGTAACTCTCATAGCACCGTCCCCATCTTGGGTCTCTGCAAACCTGCATATAGTTCCGAATCAAAATCTGAGTTAAAACAAATAAACAGAGAAAAGGATCTTGGTTACATATTGTTTCAAGTAATACTAATAGCTCATATATCAATCTGATGATAAGGATATCTTTATACCGCAATGCACGGAGCAAAGACATAAGGAATTCCAGCTGCTCTAGTTTCTAAAGCTGTAGCAGCACCAATCCTCATGACGAGCTCTGGATCCCTGTGACACAGATATAATGCTACTCCTTAGCCTACATAATCGAGGAAATACGAAAGAGGGATAGTGGAAATCACTAACCTTGTTGCCCCAAGACCTACATTATGGGGAAAAATAGTGGTACCATAGACATTGTTATCACCATGAACCGAATCAATTCCATAAATCATAGGAATTCCGAGTCTACTAGATAGTGACCCTTTCTGAAATCCATTAACCATGTCAATCCAGTCCTTCACCCTGGCATGGTCATTGGGAGCACTACCAGGGCCACTGAGGAGACTGCCAATGGAAAAGTTCGCCATCAGCTCAGGCGTGGCAATTGCTCGTTCCAGCTGGGTCATTTGTCCAACTTTCTCCTCCAAGGTCATTTGATCCAACAAGGTCTTTATACGCTTGTTCAATGGTATTTTTGGATCCTTGTACAGTGTGTTGATCCCCGCATTCAGCTGTTGGGCCATAACTCCAGTCCATGATGCAAATAGCAGAAGAATTCCAAGAATGGGAACAGATATCGATCTCGGTTTCATTTCTTATCCTTGTTTTAGTGCTGGAATTTAGAAGCACCTAAAAAGTAAATCCAACGCCCTCGTTAGACTTTACGCATGCCACATGCCATACACGATACACAGCTACACCATATTATTATTAACCCAAAACACAGCATTTATAACATATTATCATCACACAAATCACCATAGAGATTAGAGACCACACTGATATATAATATTAGTATGAAAACTCGAATTCAACACCTCTTAACTTAGGCACATGATCGCATAAGTATCATGAACGGAAGTTACACGAGTGCACAGTATATGAATCCAAGAAAAGATGGATACAGACATGAACATTGCTAATAGCATGAAGTAAAGAACCGTAAAGACCATCAGCTGACCTGAAATGAACTAAATTGCTCTGACTTTTAAGGCAAGAAGAAAGGATTACACTGGAACTAGATAGTACAAGTACCTTAGTACTATTATGTAGGAAGAAAAAAGTTGTATGAAAAGTAGCCTAATAATCCATCTTGAATAGTCTTGTCTGCCAGGGTTTATCAAATGCAACATGTGTATATTCTATCTAATGGAACAAATGATTGTTTGACCCATGTAGTATAGTGAGCCGTTGGATAAGCACTTTTAGGAAGATCTTGGTAAAGATGATTTAAGATAAGAACATCCCTAGTTTAATAGTAATAGGTGCTGTCACATCTCAGTTGTCCAAATATTCCCATAAAAAGAACTTCTATGAGCACTAGATGTAGGCCGGAAGGTGTAAGGACTTGAACAAGAAAGAAGCATTGCATATGCATAATAAACAGACAGAAATCAAACATAGAAAACAACTCTGAATTGTGAACTAGAAGTCGAAATTAGAGGAGCCACTTTGAATTCCACTAACCTAACAGGGACCATTTGAGCAGGTCCACATCTCATTTTGGCACCATACTAAATATGATTACCAATGCCTAAAAACAAATGAATCGATTACAAATTTACAGTACTAGTTTAGGACTACTTTTGGAGCATATACACACAGTTGGGTGTTTGGATTTTGGAAAGAACAAGAAACAAACATAATTTGAGTGCAACTGTGGAAGTAGTAGTTTATTTGGAGAAATGAAGACCTGAAAAGATAGTTTTCTGGTTTCCAATTACTTTTACCATTGCTGCAAAACTCTTCATGATTTCAGACAAAATTTCGGAAAGTAAGCTAAAAAATAGAAACACACAAAGACAGTCAGAAAATGGAGTAGATAAGCAAGCATACCTGGTGTTTCAGGTGACGATGAAGACTGATGTAAATGATGATGATGATTCAGTACCACTATACCAGCTTGTGTTGATTTATAGGAGCAGTAAATTTTACTTGTGAAAAATTGTGTGTGACATTTGAGAAAAGTGCTTTGCTTTGCTCTAGTAAAAGCTTTTTGCTGCACTTTCTTGATTCTGCTTTCAGTTGCTTTTGTAGGGAAAAGAATAAAATCTTTCTTTTCTTTCTTGTTTCTTTAACACTCAAGATATTCTACACTGCTTTATTATCATATTATCATTATTTTATAGAAAACTTTCAGATTAAAAAATAAAATAAAATTTAGGGAGAAATTCTCCCAGGTCCAAAATATGGACCATAATATCAATTAGACCCATTTCTTAGTGAGTAACATTTGTTATCACTATTATACCCTTTAATAT
>JAYMSL010001832.1:0-15829 GCA_036897195.1 Plantago coronopus
GAGCGTGTGTTACACACGCCGGTGGCTCGGTCCATGGGCGGGAAAAAGCCCGCTCAAATGGCGCGTGACCTACACGCGCCTAATTAAAAAAAAAAAAATCGAAATTACAAATTGCACTTAAACCCCAACTTAAAACAAAATACACAAAACTGCTTTATTCTATTACAAACGGATTTCCCCCAAATCCGTCTCCCCCAAATTAGAAACTTAAGAACCCTAATACGATCGCCAATTCCAATTGAGGGGGGAGATTTGATTAATTGAAGAATCACAGCAATGACGGGTGCGTATACTTCTTCTCGTGTTTCTTCCAGTTCATGGGTGACCGGCGAGAAGTGTTGTTGCCTGAAAGTGGCCGTCCGGAAGACATCCTACACGGACCAAAATCCTGCTAAAAGATTTATGGGTTGTGCTGACTACAAGGTATGATTTTGATTTCTTTCTTGGTTCTTTCGGTTTATGAGTTTGTTTTGATTGATTTACTCCATCTTAAAGGCTGATGGATTGGGCAGACGTATTGCCGGCTGCTCATACTTTCGCTGGCTTGAGGATGAGGAGGATGAGCCTATATGTAATCGAGGAGAACGTGTGATACGTAAGTTGATTGGGCAAAAAGGTGAACTTGAACTGCAGTTAAATGGAATGAAATTGGAGAATGAGAAGCTGCTTAAGGAAAAAACAGGAATGAAGAAGGATATGACTAGGATGGAAACAGAAATTGGTATACTTTTGGAAGATAATGAGAAGCTTTTGGCTAGGCTAGCTGGGAATGAGAATGGGGTTGCTGGTAATGAATTGTTGAAAATGAACAAGGCATTGAAGCAAGAAAACCAGCAGCTTGAGCAGAAGTATGGAGATATTAGGATGGTTTTGATTGTCATATGTGTAGTAACTGCTTGTATGGTTGTTGCTAAGGTTCTAGGTTAAATTATGCTAGTGGTGTCTTGTTTTGTGACTCTTAGCATGTTCATTTTGTTGTACTATGTAACTCTTAACAATGTAATGTATGGAGCATGTTTCTTTGAGCATTTTATGTTGTTTCTTTGTTTGAGTACATTGCAAATGCAAAAATTCTGAGCAAATGAAAGTGTTGGAAGACAAATTGCTGAAATTGTAATATTTAAAGGTCAATGTAGCCAAAGTAACAAAAGAGACTGTTAAGTTTGATAGCAGCCAATGTAGCCAAAGTAGCCAACACCAAAATATATCCAAAAGTGATCTAGCCAAAACATTACACTTGCCATTTCTTCCCCAAAAATAATAGGTGCTATATACCCTCCAAAAGTTATACTAAAAACTTGGTATCTTATGCATTTTTCTTTGCAGCCTTGAGAGCCTCCAGTTGTTTCAATGTGATTGTGTTCTTTGGAGCCCTTTGCATGTGGACCTTAACACCATCAACATGGACAGTCTTGGAGTAGTTATCTACAGCAATCCCTTGTTTCTTCATTTGATCAAGCATTGTTGGAGCTGGCTGCTGCTGCTGCTTACTCTCAATAACAATATCACCATCCTAAACAAAATACAAAGATTAAATGATACTGAAATAGACAGATTCAATCATACTTAAATAGACAATCATTCAAATAACTTACAACAGTGTTGTTTCCTTGAGTTGGATTAGCCACAGTGTTGTCTCCTTGAGTTGGATTAGCCAATTTGGTTGTGTTAGCAGGTCGTGGCATGTGAATTGGTGTCTCATGTCCAGTATAAAACTACAAAGCACAAGCCAAATCAACCAACACATTAAAAACTACAAAGCACAAGCCAAATCAACCAACACATTAAAAACTACAAAGCACAAGCCAAATCAACCAACACATTATATTTGAAGACAAAGTTAACACCATTTACCTTTGAGAACTCCAGGGTTCTTTTCAAAGGACAATTACTCTCAACATGGCCTCTTTCTTCACAGTAAATGCAGCTAGTGACTATTTTGGCTCCAGTTGTAACATGTGTTTGAGATGGACCAGCTTCAGACAGTTGTGATGACTGAGATGGTCCAGCTTCAGAGTTGGCATAAGTTTCATGCTAATACAATAAAACACATAACTCTTAGACCTCTGATTCTGATTTCTAATGCATGTGTATTAAAGAAGAAACACAAACCTTAGACTTCTCAAGTGTTAATCTAACAGGGCAATCAGCTTTTTCATGTCCTTGATCCTCACAGAAAGAGCAAACAAGTTTTGGTGCATCATCTTCCAATAAATCATCTTCAGATTCTTCATTCTATTAAAAAAAATATGTAAGAAGCAACATAAAACCATATAAAACTAAATCAAACTAACCTAATACACTAACCTCTGACACTGCGAGGTGACAATCATTTGCAAGATGTCCATATTCTTCACATAAGATGCACACATTATCTTGCACTTGACTTGGACCAGTTTCAGCTTCTGTTTCTCCATGAGCATCTCCATGTCCTCCATCATCTCCAGCACCAGTCTATTACAAGTACAACAAAATCAGTTAATAATATAACAAAACTCACTTAACAATCTAACAAAATCAGTTAATAATATAACAAAACTCACTTAACAATCTAACAAAATCAGTTGCAACTTGTACCTTCTCAGCTTCTACAGCTTTTCTAACTTCACAAGTCTTCCTATTGTGTCCTTGTTCTCCACAGAAAGAACATTTGCAAGTGAGCTGGTTCTTCTTCAATTGGGTTTTATTTTTCTTTGACACCCTCAAAGGTCCACCACCTCTGCACCTTCTTCTTTTCAGAGCTGGTTCATCTGGATCTCTCCTTCTTAGCTTCTGAGGTCTGCCTTTCTTTCTTGGAGGACCAGGTGGCAATGGAGTTTGAAATCCAGTTTTGATCCATTCTTTCCTACCATTGATGGGGACTATGGCTGGCTCATATACTTGCTTATAAACCTTGACATAGTAACATTCATTTACAAATTCATCTATGTTCCATCCATTCTCAGCAATACATGCTATTGCATGCCTACAAGGTATGCCACTAATGTCCCACCTTCTACAACCACAAGTCCCTTTCTTAAGATTAACTGAATATTTAGCCCCTCCATCTCCACCAGTCTTAACAGAAAACAACCATTTGTTTGATTGTAATGGCACCAACCCATCCCTCTGACTCTGATGTTCTCTAATCATATCACCTATCTTAGGACAGATTCTATCCCTCCATCTATTAGCACAGAGATCTCTATTATTCCTAAACCTGACCATGACATATTCCATAATCCAATCTAGCATAGAAATGATCCCCAAGTCCCTCCCACCTAATATACAACTGTTAAAACACTCACATCCATTGTTTAGTAACATGTCACATTTAGGCAAAGGATTAAAATAAGCCCTACTCCAAGTCTTAGGATCTTTGTCATCTAACCATCTCACTGCAGCAGCAGAAATAGCCTCCAGTTCTTGCTTTCTTTGAGCAAACTGCTCAACTGTGGAAGCACAAGCCATCTTCCACAATCCCTCTTTAATTGAAACACCTGTAAATTAAAAATAAGCAAATCAGTCTATTAGTTATACAATAAACAATATACAATAAACAATATACAATAAACAATAAACAATAGACAATAAACAATAAACAATAACCTGTTAGCTTAGCCCTTTTCATGTTACCATGAAGATGCCTTACACAGTGTCTTTTATCTGAAGTCCTGAAATTTTTCTCAAGTGCTTTCAACAACCCTTTTTGTTTATCACTTATGAAAGTCCAAAGATGATGTTGTGACTCTTCAAGTTGAAAATCAGACTGCATCATTGTCAAAAACCAATCCCAAGTCTCAAAATTTTCTGATTTCACCACTGCCCAACATATAGGGAAGATGTTGTTGTTGGGGTCAATCCCAACTGCTGTAAGCAAAATACCACCATACTTGTTTGATAGATGACACCCATCAAGTCCAATGATAGGCCTGCAATGCTGGAAACCCTCTTTGCAAGCCCTCAAACAAATATACAATCTATCAAACCTTCCACTTCCATCTCTGTTCAACTCCATAAGTGCAGTGCTACCAGGATTCTTCTCAACTACCTCACCTATGTAATCCCACAGACTTGCATACTGCTCCTCCTCAGTTCCATATAAGATGTACAAAGCCAATTTCCTAGCTCTGCAGATTTGTTGCCTAGAAACTGTTATCTTCAACTTCATCTTTATTTCATCCCTTAGTATGCTTGTTTTCCTCCTTGGATCAATCATGAAAGTGGCCAAATATTTCTTTGCAAGCCAAGTAGACTTAATGTTCTTGATACCTGTTTTTTCTGGGCATCTATGCAATGATATATACTTGTGAACCCTAAATGCCTTTTCATCACCTTGGACTTTCAACAAATGAAGACACCAAGGACAGTTTGCTGCCATACATTTCACATGGACCCTTTTGTTGTCATTTGGTCCAATCTTTAAAGGCCTTAAACTAACCAATGCATGTGAGTGAATGGCTTCCCTTAACAGTTGCTTGCTAGTGAAGATTGTCCCCAACTTAAACTCAGGATTAAACACATCAACTTCTTGGAACACCTTAGGCTGCACATAACTACCTTTCTTCAGTTTTCCCTTAGTATAAACAGGTTTCTTTCTAAGGGAGGTTCCTTCTCCATCTGATGCAGTCTCACAACTGTCAAAACCATCAAAGTCTTTATTGATGTTTTCTTCCCCTGTGTAATCATTTGGTTCATCACCATCAGAACTGTCAGAACTGGGAATGTATGGACCATCCCCACCATCATACTCAAACTCACCTTCTTCAGCAACACCTTCTTCTTCTTCATCAACCACTTTGGTCTCATACAACTTTGCTGTTCTATTTTGTAGGTCATCCTCCATCTGTTGCTTCTCATCACTAAAATCATATGCTGGATCATAGAAATCCTCTAATCCATTGACACTTTGCTTCTTACTCCTTTTTTTGGTTATCTCTTCAACTGGCCTCTTTCCTTTGCTCTTCTCAGACATAGTGCTAACAAGTTCTTCTATGTCTACATCCAACAACAACTCATCAGCTAATTCATCATCATTACTCATATCATTTCCACCAATATCCACATCCACAAGTTGTTCTTCATTAACAGTTTCATCAGCTCTTTCTTCTTCTACAACTGTTTTATCCAAGCCCTCTTGTTCAACAACAACTTCTTCTTCATTATCACCATCAATATCACATTCTTCTTCCTCAACAACAACTTCTTCTTCAACATCATCATCAACAATTAACTCTTTTTGCACTCTCTTTCTTTTACCCTTCTTTTTTTTCTCCTTAGGTTCTTCTTCTTCTACTATGTCAGCAGCAGGGTAGATATCACAAGCACAATATACAGTCAACTTATTCCCCATTCTAAGTATAGCCTTAGTCCATAATCTTGCCCACATCCCCTCATTTATATACACAAAACCACCATTATCATTCCAATAGTAACCCTTAATACCTTTTACACCATGTTGAGCTAAAAATTCACCAACTGATACACGACCCATCAAACTGCCTCCAACATCAGAAATCACAAATGCACAACCCCCATCATACTTAGCTCTAGGCATATGAATGAATTTGCCTCCAAACCGTACAGTTAACTCAAAACAGGCATGGGATTCATCCACTGTAATAAACAAATAATGTAGGTGTTAATAAAAATACAAGTATACTATACTAAACAAATACTAACAGACAATTATCACAATAAACAAATAACTACTACTACTAAAACACTGCTAAAGCCACTAAACTACTACTAAATCACACATTCCAATCCCAACAATACTATAATATACAATACTATACACAAATAACTTAAAAACACAGTAAAAACTATACTATACTACTTACCGAATCTTGACTTTCCCGACAAGTATTTGGTCGGAATTCCATTCACCTTCTTCTCATAAAACGACGACTGCAACACGGGTTTCTTCCTCGATTTCTTAGGCGTCCCACCTTTCTTGGCACGCTTCTTCATCAATACAGTGTCAGCAAACAGGAATCGTTGATGATTAAAGAAGCAATTTGGGAATTAGGGTTTATGTGAATCGATTGGGGTTAAGTGAATCTGGGAGAGAGATACGTTTAATTAGCCGTTTTGTGTATTTTGTTTTAATTTGTAATTTCGATTTTAATTTTTTTTTTTTAATCTGGGAGGGGTTTAAGTGCAATTTGTAATTTCGATTTTATTTATTTTTTTTTTTTTAATTAGGCGCGTGTAGGTCACGCGCCATTTGAGCGGGCTTTTTCCCGCCCATGGACCGAGCCACCGGCGTGTGTAA
This sequence comes from Plantago coronopus, assembly GCA_036897195.1. NCBI lineage: Eukaryota > Viridiplantae > Streptophyta > Magnoliopsida > Lamiales > Plantaginaceae > Plantago > Plantago coronopus. The sequence continues at coordinate 6,257 of JAYMSL010001832.1, forward strand.
CACACGCTCGCGTGAACATCACGCACCGCCCCCCAAATTAACAAGATTCCAATTAATTGCAATTAGTATGCTAATTGATATAGGTAACTGTTTTATAGTACTGAAATCGTACATGGTTGAACTGGAGTACCAAAAACGGAAATGTAGCTCTTTGGAGTACCAAAAATGGATTTTTCCCGTTCAGACACCTGGTCTGTAGGTACCGGGTGATGGTTGAACCGGATTGGTCCGTCGGGTGTAATAACACATAGGTTTTGTGTTTCTATTTTTGATGGAATAGTGAGAAGATGGAATACCATAATTAAAGTAGTGTAGTTACAAATTAAGATTGAAGAAGACATGACGAAGTGCAAGTGTGCATGAAGTGGTAGTGTCGTGTTGAGTTCACCAACAAACCCCCCTTTAGTGGAAAATCTATACTATATGCCAAGACAGAATAAGCCATTGTTGATATTAAAGCAGTAAACCTCAACATCTAGCACAAGACCGGATAAGCCAAGTTTTTGGAAGTCATTTCTTTAGCCCAAGAAAATGTTTCTTCTTTACCCTTATTTAGAAATTGATAAAATTACTACTCCCCCTAATATTTGAATCATCTTTTTTCGTATTTCAAAAGTTTTTTCTTCACTCCGCCTCTACTTCTTGAGTCTTATAGTCCTATAAGAGTTTATTTGGATCGTCTAATCATGCCTTTAAAATACGTTATAAATTTCTCTCAAGTGATTCCGATCCTCAGTCAAACAAAAACCATATTACTAAAATCAAAAGGCGTGCAATAAGTCAAGTCCCAATAAGTTGTTTTACGAAATTTCTTACCCTCTAGTCTCTGCTTGAATATTTTGGGAGGTTCGGAAACAACAAGGATTATGAGGAGGGTCTTATCAAAATAAACAAATTTAAGCAAGATTTGGGAAAATGGATATCAAAAGAAGCCAAGAGATTTAGGCTCGATAGGCAAGCGCTCACGGCTAACCTGGGCCGAACTCCGAAGTAGTTGTTCTCCAAAACTACCTAACTAATTACTCCTAATTAAGCAATTTTTGGTTGAAACTCACCTACTCTTACTTACTTAAATTCTCCGGGGACCAAATTACTGATAAAAAATAGTAAGTGATCTATCATCGCAAAGTGACCCTTTGATCAACACATGCAAGCGACTGAGGGAGGCTACCCTAATTTTGCTTAATTAATTAACTCTAGTCCAACTCTTCTAGAGGTGTAGAATGCTCCGCATCATTATTCAATACTAACTCTTTCATGTAGTCCCTCATTTCGTCAGAAACTGCACTTTTGTTACCGTCATTATTATTATTATTATGTTACAAAGGTAATAGAAACATTGAAAATTGTTTTGTGCCCATTCATATTTTCGATAAGAAACACTCACAAAATCTTTTTGAATATTATCAACTTTCAATGATCGAGGTATAGGGTGTAATAGTGAGAGGTCACGGGTTCGATTCCCGGAGATGGAGATTTATTTGGTGATATAAGGTTGGTATTGGGTTAGTGTAAAAGTAAGAGTAGGATTAGAATAGATTTGCTTCTTAAAAAAAAAAATCAACTTTCAATGATCTTTTTTCAAGATATTTTTAGTAAGAGCAAATATGCAACTTCTGACGTATGTAGTTATAAGGATTGTCATACGATATGAAAGTGGGAGTATTACAGAAGAAGTCGAGAGTTCGAACCACGCATCAAAAATAAGTTATAAGGTTGCCAGATTGGTATGAGTAAGTATATGATAGTTATAAGATGGTATAAGAGTATTATACGTTTTTTTTTAAAGTCTAGTTTTGAGATGATGAGATTACTTTTTCAGTGTCCACTTGGTGTTGACATCCTTGTCTAGCAAGGAATTTCTCACGTCACACTATATAATTACCACTGTTTACATCCATCTGATCTCTTCATATATAAACCACTCTTTCCACGAAATTAAGCATCCCTCCAACTGATCTTTCTTACTCCAGTTTACATACTTCACTCTCTCCCAAAGAATATTCAAGAAAATTTTCAACATATTCAACATGTCTGGAAAGGTGTGTGAAATTTCTCACATATTTCTTGGCTTTTCATCTTAATATGTTCTTTTCTTGATTGCTTGATGATTCTATTTCATAATCTGATTTTACTATAGAAATCAAGATTTTCTAGTTTGCTGGTTTCTTGTATGAAATGTTCAATATGAGTGATAAATTTTGCTCATCCCCATTGAATTAACTTGTTGTTTTATTGCAGAAAGTGGTGTTGAAATTAGGTATTAATGATGACAAAGGGAAACAGAAGGCCATGAAGGCAGTTTCTAGCCTCTCTGGTACCAAATACTCTCCCCTATATATGTATAACCAAGCTCTTTGTTTTGAGTTTTCTATAGTCTATAACCAAGTAAAAATCTCTATACTCCAATTTTGTTTACTAAGAACTCATACTCGTTCTTGTACAGGGATCGAATCTCTAGCTATGGACATGAAGGACCAGAAACTAACCGTGATTGGAGACGTTGATCCCATTGAAATAGTGGGCAAACTGCGAAAACTGGGGCACGCGGAAATATTAACAGTCGGGCCAGCTAAAGAAGAGAAGAAAGATGACAAGAAGGATGAAAAGAAAGATGAGAAAAAGGATGATCCAAAGAAACTGGAAGAGGAAAAGAAAAAGAAGGAAGCTGAATGCATTGAGCTTCTCAAGCAGAGGAACATGTACTATTATTACTATCCACACCCTCAACCACAACCCCAGTACCGCATCTACAGTTCTGAGGAGAACCCGAATTCTTTTTGCGTTATTCTCTGATTGATTCTGTATATCTGGTGATGAATTCTGTTACTTTTTATAGAGTTTTTGTATAAAGAAGCTGCTATTGTTGATGGATCATGACTCAGAACAATGCATACAGAAAGGAATGGACAATTATTGATTAGTCCAATTGTATATAGTGGATGGAGAACTATGTTCTACTTGAAGCAGAGAAGTCTTCTGATGCAATTCCATGCATTGAATGTTTGAGACACTGTGTTCTAGTTGAAACAGAGAAGTCTTCTCATGCAATTTCAAGCATTAAGTTGAAAAACTATGTCCAAATCTCTAGGTTATTAATTTTGTAAAAAATTAGACATTGTGACAGGAACCCGTGTTAACTTTATTATTAAAAAGTGTTTCAACTTAGCAACTAGAGTACTAGACTATAAACGCTTTTACAACGGTTTCGATAATTTCAAGAAAATCTAGTCAAGCGCGAGTCAGTCGATACCGCATTGGGTAAGAAGTTGAGAAGGTAGGTTATAAGAATATATATGTGATCATGCGAGAATAAGAGAGCATAAAAGAACAAGATGATGTTATCTAAATCAACCTACTTCATTTTCAATTTGGACATCATAATCTGAGAGACGTGTTATGTATAGATTTATTATTAAAAGTTAAGGCAGAATAAGAACAAGTTGGATGAAAATAAGATTACCAAATACCAAACCAGACTTATCCCTCAGACTCTATGCCCATAATTTTGTAGGCTAGCTAAATGTCTAGAACCATCTTAAATTAATTAAGTTTTTGCCGATTAAAAAAAATTAATTAACTTTTTAGTAATATATTAGAAATATTAAATATGCATTAGGTCTGAATGAGACGGCCAATTGTGCGTCATTTCATTGTTATTTTCCTACGTAGTGAGAAATCAAATGCAGGTCAAGAAGAATATAAGAAGAAAACGTATTTAGTGTCAAGGAGAATATTGTATTAGGAGGGTTAGAGAAACCAATGTTATAGGAAGTCTGAAAAGAATATATATGAGCCCATGCCAAGCAACTAATTAAACAATGTGATCAACTGATCACCATCATCAAAGTACACCTCAGTTCAGTTAGTATTACACTTTCCCTCTAACCAATCGACCAGGAGTTCGAGTCATCTCGAGAGAAAATGGAGAATCATTATTATCATCGCGTTGCCATTCCTAAATAAACTGATCACCACCGATATTGTTTATTATCGTCGCGTTGCCATTCCTAAATAAACTGATCACCGCCCATATTGTTTATTAATTCAGCTGAAATGATTTTTAGAGGAATATGGAAGTTATCCAATGAAGGTTTTAAATGGTAAGTGACAGGGAATTTGATTTTCTCTCAGGTTTTTTAACGAAAACTTGTTTGATTTATCTAAAAGACTCTAAACGAAATTAAACTTGAGTTAAACATACTGAACTAAACTTAATGAAGTTGAACATAACATAATAAGGTTGAACTAGACTTGGGTCTCATTCAATTCACTTTAAAAATTTTAAACTGAACTGGACGGAAGAATGGACCTAAAATGAACCTGAACTTAAATTATTTCAAGTATAAGTATCAACTACGCAAACTTGTACTAAACTGGATGAACCTAACCTGAACTCAACGGAATACAACTGAAATAAAATAATCTGACATGAACAAAGCCTTTAAGTCAACTAAACTTAAGTTGAGATAACAGAGATTATATTGCTAAATAGCTAGAAATAATTGTGTCTTATAATTTCACCATTTAGATGTCAGAAATACTTATTTACAAAAACTTGGGAGAGACCACTTATTTGTGAACTTTTCAAAAAGACCACATAATGACATCATAATATGCGATGTTATTAATATAATGTCCAATGTTACTAATATTACTAATATGATAACATTTAGTAACATTTGACATTGTATTAATAACATCACATATTATGATGATATCATGTGGTATTTTTGAAAAATCCACAAATAAGTGGTCTCTACAAAGTTTTTCTCTACTTAGTTTATTGGGCTGCTCACTGGTGAGTGGTCTCTCAATTTGCCCTATATTCCTAAACTCAATCTCATACATCGTCATCCCCTTCCTTCCTTTGAATTCAGTCAGAAATCAATTATTAGATTAAGGAACCAAGATGTTGAAGTTCTTGTCCAAGGTAAGAATCGAGTTCAATGCATTGGACCCACGCACTGCTTCCTGTATGGAGTTCTTGGCCCAGTGCAATGCTCGCAAGGCCAAAGAATCCAATCCCAGCTGCAAGCTCCAAGTCAAGCGACGTACCGATGATTTTCCCCCCAGGATCACCGTTACTTTCGTCAACGGCGTCGAGGAGACCTTCGATGCCACCTCTGTCCCAGCTCAGGATATTCGGAACTTGATCCTCAACAAGGGTCGCTCTCTTGAGACTGAGCAAATGTTTCGTGAAGCTGGTGAGAAATGGCCTGTTATTATCCCTGATGAGGAGTTGGCCATGCCCTTTCTAGGGATAAAGGTGAGGGCTTTAATGTTAATTTAGATGGGGTGTGATTGGCTTTGATTTTGTAAGGTGTTTCTTCTTTTGGGCATTTCGTCGAACATGTTGCGTATATTACTGGAAAATGTGGTTTTGCTGGCAGTTCGAGCAAAGTAATTTACTTAATGCTAGGATTTTGCTTAAAAAGTTGGTGTCTTGGATTTGCATAAGAAATAGTATAGTGAAATCTGCAATCTAGTTACCAAGTCCACTGATCATCTGCATTTGGATTTTATAAAGTGATCCAAGTTCGTAGTTTGTTTATATTGTGACCACGTACTGTAATTTGCGACATTGATGATTGATGATCATGATATGTATCTCCTCGTTCAATGTGTTCTTGAATTTTGCAGCCAAAGAAAGCAGAGGATAAGCAGCAGTGATGGAGCTTATGTTCAGGACGTTGGATCAGTTGTGCTCTTAAACTTGTTTTGGCACGACAAGGTCACATAGCTAGCAATGGCGGCTCATATATGTGTTTGTTTTCTCTCATCTTTAGACCAGATAATGTACTTTTTTTTCTGTCACATTGCAAAGTATCATTCCTATAAATTATAGGTTGTATTAATTCTCTAACAAACCTTGTGCTTAAAAAGCAAGAACTGCATCTCTGAAATCCTCCTTGAATCTATTAGGAAAGTAACTGTAGTGTGAAACTCAAATGCTAGTTTCACCTGTTGATTAGGCTACCTGTGTTGGTGTTTGCCATTAGTCGAGATCTTCAATAAACTCTAACCTGTTTTATTGGAGTCAAATTGCTACACGTGTGACCTACATTAGTTATTTAGCTTAGATAAACTGATACCAGAATAAGTCATTGTCGGAGTTAAGCCGAATTGAGGAAGAATTTGGACAAGAATGTCCATTACATGAGAGTTGAGAAGCTAACCATGGCAGTTTAATGCTGTTACAAGAATGTCCATTACAATAAAGCGCCATTATATAGCCGTTTAAAAATGTTATAATGCTGCTAACCATGTTTCAAGTAGTTTAGATGATAGTCTAGTTAAGGAAGGTATCTTGTTATATGTTATACTGGCTCTGACTTGTTCATCTACAAGTCCTGAATCCTGATAGACTAAAGATTGTTGTTAAGTATGTCTGAGCTATCTCTGAGTCCACCAATTTGAGGTCCATCTTCTTTCATACACTTTGAGTCACCATGGCCGTAGAATCACTATAATCTGTACTACCTTGTAAGGATCACTGACTTTGCAGACAAAGATTATACACTTGAAAGATAGTAGCATCAGGAGAATTTAACATTACTTGGCTCAGATTATGATATCTATCATTCTACCCAACAAAAAATTTCAGTAAACCAGCCTTCTATTGTAAGCATTCACATCAGTTCACCTAAAATGAATTGTGTGCCTAAATATTGGCAAAAAATCGTGAAAAAGTGAAAAAATGCAATGCAGCAGATTCCGTAAATTTGATGGACCCGCAGGAAAAATTTAGGGAATTTTTTTCACATGCCAAGATTTAAGAATCCCCTAAAAATTTCAAGTATATTTTTTCTAAACCGGTTTATTATTTTTGAATTTTATATATAAAATAGGGAATCTGATTTTATGTCATTACTGAATACGTGTGGAAAATTTTATAGGGAGAGAGTTAGGGGAAGTTTTAGGTGATATTTTATAAGGAATCTGATGTGAATGCTCAAGTACAACCATTACATCATAGTTGTAGATGGCGCGATCGCGTTTTTTCCAACCCAGCTACAGGATGACCTGTAGCGGGTGGGGTTGGGATCGCTGGCGATCGCGCCATACAGAGCCCTAGAGCGTCTAGAACGCCCTAGAGCGCACCGATAAATCTTTCTGACTTTTTTTTTTATGAATTATGAATGACTATTTATGAATCAGGAAGTACTAATATGACTTCTTATTTATGATTTGTGACTTGTGAGCTTATTTTTTGTTTATAAAGTACTTATTCATATTATAAATTATAAAAATCTAATACTCCGAAATCCCACCGCGACAGCGATCCCCTTTTGGCCATGGCCGCGACCGCTATCCGCGATTGACAACTTTGCATTACATGTACTAAGGAACTTGCGTGAAGAAACTAGATAAGCTGACACAACAAGATTACAACCTGCAACAGAATATGTCTTGATTGAAATTATTTCTGACTGAACTGACTAATAGATATATAGAAATACAAACAACAGTTACCTAAAACATTCTCTGCAAGGTGTATCCCCAAGCAGAGGCGCCAGTTGTGCAATTATCTTGATATGTAACACTTGAGGTTCCTGTCTTGGTTGGCATATCATGATTCTTTCCAGGCGTTGGTGGTACTTACAATCCTTGTTCTTTATTTGTACCATATTAAGTGGTTTGATGGTCTACCTCATGCCAGTGACGGCATAGATGGAAAGTGATGAAAGCAAACTACATAGAATTTATTTTACACAAGTACAGTGACATTCAGTGACTTTGAAATCAGAATTAAATCAAATTTATACAAGTACAGTTGGTTACATAAGTTTACATCTTTGAGTTAATAGTTGCATCAAACATTTCGACATTGGAATGTTTGTTCTGCCGAAGAAGAAACTTAAGTACAGGGACTTCTTCTGTTGCAACATTCTTAGATTAATGTTTCCATGGTGACAAGGCCCAATGGGTATGACCCCTGGATCGTAAGCCTTGCTATTTATATTATGCAGATGCCAGTGAAATATGTAGACTGTGCACCGTTGCTTTTCACTAGGAACCTGCTGGTTATGAGTTAATAGTTATGTAGATTGTGCAGCGTGGCTGTTCAGTGGGAATCTGCTGATTATGAGTTGGATTGTCTTTATTTCTTATGTGAAGAGCACCTTCTAGTTCTTGTTCATTTGAAAGCTCAGTAAGTTTGGTTTCTGGTATTCTGATTACAGTTTGCATGCATGTTCACTGAAACATCACAAGGACATTTATGCTGCATACTGCTGGCCAGGAATTAATGTTTTGCAATATTTTGGTCAGGAAAACCGGGCTTCTCTTTTACGATGCAAAAATACAGCAATCCAAAATTTTCTTTGTTTTGTCTAATGGTGTGTGATGATAAATTTATCCCTTGGGCAGTGTGGCTTGTGCATCACCGGCTGGTAGAGAACAGAACGCGGAAACAAATTCCATCAAATGCTTATAATCTGATTAAGCTGTGTTCTCTTTCCCATTCATTTGTTTTCTTAAGATTACTAAGGTATCAACTCGGTGCATTTTTCTTTACGAATAATTGTGGATTTGTGCTATGATGGCCATACTATTTTCTTGTGGAAAAAAGAAAAGGAAAACTGCCTGATTCAGATAGTTTTGCCTTTCAATAAGGAAAATAAACTCATAATACACCAGAAGATCAGGTTTTATTCATTGGTTCCATAATCTATGACAAATCTACAAGCATTGATGTTATCATAGAACAAAACAGTAATTCAGTTTTAGGCTTTTAGCTCATTGGTGGTGAGGTCCTTTCTGGGTGTAGATGTAATCAAGATGAGCATCAGCCAATGTTCTGCGCATAGAACACTCTTCTCCGCTTCCTTCACAGGTTGTTTCGGTAGCCTCATTCCCCTTTATCTCTGTAGCCTATATACACATATGGAATGGATGTAAATAAGATATGTAAGATAGCGAAAATCGAACAAGCATTGTAGATTTGAAGTGATTCGAAACCATACCTTGGCCATGACAGACTGATCAGGGCGAGCAGAAACTGTCAAAGAAAAGAGGAGGCAGAGCATCACACACAGAGCAACTGTTTTAGACATGTTGAATGAAGAATTTTCTTGTTTGCAATGGAAAAGATAGTTTTTAGTTTTGTGCTTGAGAGACTCTGTTGAGAACTTGTTAAATTATATAGGAGATGAAAATATGCATTTGAAGAAAAGTAATAAATTCATTTATTCTAGAATTCATTGTGATGATTTGGTGGCTTTATTGTAGATACTTAAATACTGTGCCTTATTTGCATGTGTTGAGAAAATGGGAAAAAGTAAAATGCATCTTCCAAATGTAGATTTTTTTGTTAAAAAGAAAGAGTCCCTATATTGTGGAACAAATGAAAGAAAAAAAGTCCTCATTAAGCTGTTGAGGTTTAACGGACCGTTTGGTAGGACTTAATACCGGTTTTGGAGGCGATCACGACTTCGAACTCTCCGTTTGGTAGGAAAAATGAGAAAACGAAAACATGTTTTCACTCCGTACGTACAACCCGAACCCAAGCCTAAGAACCAATCCGTGGATGGAGCCGCAGATTAGTGGAGCTCATGAGCTCCACTCTAA
>JAYMSL010001833.1:0-15829 GCA_036897195.1 Plantago coronopus
AAATCGGACGCGGACAACTAAAGGTACATTTTTCGAAATCGGACGCGGACAACTAAAGGTACATTTTTCGAAACGTGGACAACTTAAGGTATATTTTTCGGATTTTCCCCGTACTACTGCCATTAGCATGAGATGGGCAGAAGGAGCTTTCTCCAATTAATTGCACTGATTGAGATGAGTTTCCTGAAATGGCAGTTTAATGGACCTATCATGAATCGAAGCCCAAATCTTGTTACCGGCCCATTTATGTCACAAGTGTCAGAGCAAACACTTGACATTCCCTTAAAAAGGCCCATCGCCCAGATGCCTTGATTCGGCAAAAAGCAAAGACCCAGTTGCTTGTTAGCCACGTGACTCACGTTGCTTTAAAGTCTCTAAACCTGCAGTTTTCCCAAACAAGTTCATAAAGGGGTGGCCCAAGGGCATGTATATGGTAATTTCTCCATGTTAGGTAAATAATCTAGTGAAAAATGTATAAAATCTATCTATTTCAATTTCACTAGAAAAACAAATAAAAATTTCATGCTTATTAAAAAAAAATCGGCAGTACAAAGTCTTGAGAGAAATTGACTTGAGAGGCATACTAAAGAATTGAAAAATTGATACAATAGGTGAAATTGATATATAAAATGCACATTACTCACATTGATTTAAGGTGAATGGTTCAATAATAAAAGTTCCAAATATGATATATGATCAAGACGTTTTTACTTCATTTTCAACTAGCTTAATATAGCTTTTGTAAAAAGTCTAAACTTGAAAATTTGGGACTTTTGCCCATAATTGCTACTCTGATGCTTAACCATGCGTCATTTTCTAAGGCACTGTTGGATTATGCAAGATGGTATGACCATAACTCAGTTATAGACTTTTAAAATATAATGATGATATTGTACCTAGCAGTTTGAGTATTGAAATTGCTATATCAAGTATCAACACATAAATCACTATACTTGCAAAGTTATTTCAAACTATTGTACATATATACAATATTTTCATTATCTTTATTTTTCTTTCATGATACAGTATTTTTAACCCCCCTTCATTCCGATGTCCTTTTCATGTCATCTCTCGCATTTATGCGTTCATTATCCTAATCTTCGTTTGCTGTCTCCGTACGATAATACCCACCATCATGCCGTCCACCACAACCATAAATCTTAAAGGGGAGATAAGGATATTTACCGCTTTCATGTTGAGTGTACATTATAACCCGAATATTTCAAAAGCAATAGACAAACAAAAAGCATTCTTATCTATAGTTTCTTTTATTATTATGGTTGTTATCCCGATTTTATGTGTTATTTGCATTGAACATAAGTCATACTGGTGTCTTCATTAACTATATTGTCCCTTGTAAACCATCGTTAACTCTAATATCATTAACTGATTTCATATATAAACCACTTAATTTTTCTATATATAAGTGTGAGAATGTAACTAAATATTACAAAAACAACAAAACAATTAAAATAAAATTCTTTTACTCGCAATATGTAATAAACATCGCCATAAACCGTGCTTATCTACTAAGTATTTTCTATTTTACAACACGTTTTTAATAATACTTTAACCGCTTTTATGAGATAAAATACATCGAAATTTCGGTTTATTACCTAAACTATAATGGCAAAAAAGCCCCTTTAACTTGAGGTCAAAACCACCAAAACCAGGATTCAAGCAAACCACCCATATTCAAACCTAAACGTTGCCGAAAACTACAGCAAACTGGACAACAATGGTGTCGGACTCGGAGCTGATCGAACGGCTGCAAGAAATCCTCAGCACCTCGGACCTGAACACGACGACCACCTCCATCGTCCGCCGGCGCCTGGAGGAGGATTTCGGCATCGATTTGTCCGAGAGAAAGGTGTTTATCCGCGAACAGGTCGATGCTTACATGCAGAGCCAATTCGATAATGAAGATGAAACCAAAGAGGAATCGATTGAGGCAGAGGAGGAAGAGGAAGAGGATGGAGCAGAAGATGAAAGTGTGGAAGAGTCCACAACTAAGAAACGGTTAGTTTTGATGTTAATTTGGATTTATAGAGTTTACGAATGTTGAATTCGAGATTTTTAAGATTGCTTGAGCTGTTGAAGACTCGTGGAGTGTGTTACTATGGTATTTTGGTTGCTGATTGTGTTTTCTGGTTATGGGATTGGTTAATTTGGGCGAGCATTTCGATTTTCGGGATGTTTAATTGTTCATTACTGATCGTTTCTCGAAAATTCGATCAATTGTGGTCGATATAGATATGGTGGTGTTGTCAGAATCTAATGATTGTGTTTTCTGCTTATAAAGTTAGTGAATTGGGGGAGCATTTCGACCTTGAGGATGTTTAATTGTTCATTTATGATGGTTTATCGAAAAGTCGAGTACTTGTGGCGTATATAATATGGCAGTGTTACCAGACTTTACTGATTGTGTTTTCTGCTTATATAATTGGTTAATTTGGGCGAGCATTTGGACATTGAGGATGTTTAATTGTTAATTTCTGATGGTTTATTGAAAAGTCGAGTACTTGTGGTGTATATACATATGTTAGTGTTACCAGAATTTAATGATTGTGTTTTCTAGTTATGGAATTGGTTAATTTGGGAGTGCCTTTCGATTTGACGATGTTTAAATTTTAATTGTTCTTTCTGATGGTTAATCGAAAAGTTCAGTACTTGTGGTGTATATAATATGGCAGTGTTACCAGAATTTACTGATTGTGTTTTCTGCTTATGGAATTGGTTAATTTGGGTGAGCATTTTGATTTTCAGGATGTTTAAATGTTCTTTTTACTGATGGTTTATCGAAAAGTTGAGTACTTGTGGTGTAGTTAGGGTAGTGTTACCAGATTTTACTGATCGAGTTTTCTGCTTATGGAAATGGTTAATTTTAGCATTTCAATCCAGGATGTTTAATTGTTCATTTCTGATGGTGTATAAAAAAGTCGAGTACTTGTGTGTATAAATATGGTCGCACTACTCATTAGTCCCCTCTCCTCATCTGCGCATATGTACATTCAGGAAATTCGAGAATGTGGAGTTCAGTTAGCTAATTTGAGATCAAGTGGTTGGGTGGCTTTGGTGAATTGGACGAGTTTTTTTTAGGAGTAGATTTGTTATTCTGATATAGCATGAGTATGTTATTGACTGAGAGTTGAGAAAGTTAGGATTTTGTAGTGTTCATATCTGATGGTATATCGAATAGTCGAAGACTTGTGGATATACAAATATGGGTTTACTTGAGTAGCTGTCTCATCCGGACATGAATTTACAAGAAATTTACAAATATGGAATTCAATGAGGTTTTTGGGTTAGCTCTAGTTAATTGAATGGCCTATATTTTGGGAGTTTTGAAAAATTGTGTGGTTTTTGGAGCAGAGTTATTCTTCTGATAATACTAGAGTCTACAACAATTCAGGATGTTTAATGGTTTATTTGTAATCGAATGGCAAATTGACAGAAGACTTCTGGACTATACAAACACGGTATTACTTTATGAGCTGTCTCATTTTTCGCATATGTTGGTTGAGCTAGCTAATTTACAATAAGTTTCCCATGTACGGTGTCCACTTAGCTAATCTGGAGCTGAAGTGGTTGCTTGGGCTTGCTGAATTGCACTAGCTATATGTAGGAGTTAATTTGTTTTCTTTTAGGAATAGAGTTATTCGGCTGATATTGCTTGAGTGGTTTTAATGAATGAAAGTCGAGTGGTTTATTATGTTAATTTTTCATTTCTGATGGTATATATAATTATGATACTTGTGGACTATACGAATATGGTATTGCTTGATTAATTATCTTATCCGCATATCTAGTTATAAATTCATGAACATGGAGCTCAGTTAGCTAATTTAAAGCCCAAGTTCGTGAATTGAGCTGTACTACAAATTATGATAAGGATGAGCTATACTAAAAATTATGATAAAAAGAGAATACTTTTGTGCTATCCTAGTTCATGTTTCTTTCTCCACATTTTTTTTAGAAAATCTTTACAACAGTAACACTGAAACTTGATATAATTACATGGAAGTATGGAAGTATGGTTTCGTCTGTTCTTTTCTTCCCTATTTTAGTGCCAACATTAGCATGCTAATTCAATTGATTCTCATGCAGAAATAAAGGCGAGGTCAAGAAAAGAGGTGGTGGCGGCTTCACCAAGAAATGCAGTCTTTCTCCTGAACTTCAAAAATTTACTGGGGAACCTGAATTAGCTCGAACCGAGGTACCACGTTTTGTACTGATGATTCCTCAAATATATTGTCAGGACTCAGGAGCTTAACACAAGTTGCATTACTTTCGTATTAGGTTGTGAAGCAACTCTGGAGCTATATCAAACTACACAATTTGCAAGATCCAACAAATAAGCGCAATATCCTTTGTGATGACACGTTGCACAGCATTTTCCGTGTAAAGAAGATCGATATGTTCCAAATGAACAAGGCTCTGACAAAGCATATATGGCCCGTGGAGTCTGATGGTATGATGTTTGCTATCTGAATATACCATCTCTTTATGCAAATACTGTTACCACTTCATTCTTAGTTGTATATCCTCATGGTCGATAGTACTTTTCTGTCCAAGTGTAATTTTATAGCCTTAAGAATTTAAGTTTCTATATTGCCATAACTAGAATCATTTGTAAGTTAAGAATATCACTGGTTTATATTATGCAAAATTTATGAAATTGGGCATAACTGCAAAATGTCCTTTGGTTAAGAAGGATCTATTAGAATGACTGCTGAACCCAGATATTTTGTGTCCCGCTGTATAGGCTACAAGAACAAGCATTAAGCCTTTTATCCCAATAAAATTGTATATCCGACCAATCTTGATTGAGGAATTGACCTAGGACACAGGCATCCCAGTAACTAAGTTGTTTCCTTCCTGCATTGAGATTCTAACAGTTTCTGCCATCACTTGAGTCTTGGTATTCTCGTTTTGTGTATGCGGAGGCCTTACAGCAAACCGCAGTGAAAAGCATGTTGGTTCCAATAATAAACTATCTTGCTTCGTGGCTATCTGTTCTTTGCTTCTTGTTTATTTTTAATTTTTTTTTTACCTTTCTTTGGAACCATTCTGGTTATTCTAATCATTAACTTTGAATGAAGCAGAACCTCAAAGATCTGCACCAAAAGAGAAGGAAGAAAAAGAAGAGAAAGGTGTGTTTTGTATTTGTAGTGATGTTTAATTTGAACAAATTGCGTAGTTCTTTAATGTCAGTATCTCTTAACACAGCAGCATCAAGGAAACCTGTAAGCAAAGCGAAACGGCGGAAGCAAGATAAGGATGAAGGTGCGGTTTCAAATATTTTCCTATGTATTACCAATAATAGTAAGAAAAAAGGAAAGATTGAAAGAGGGTAGGAATTTTGAACGGTTGATAGTGGCTGAAAAATGGTGCTTGCTGTTATTGACTTTCTCTGGTCAAGCTCGGTGGTATGTCAGTAGGAGCAGGCTGATTTTGTGCTTAACAGATCTATTGATTTCCAGTGTGTTCTTAATTTGTTTATGAAAGGGTTCTCTCATATATCTATCTTATCTATACAGAATCAGATGACAGTGACTCGAAGAGAAAAGAAAAGCGTCAGAAGGGTGGAAATTCTGGTTTACTTGCTCCTCTTAAACTGTCAGATGCTCTTGTGAAGTTCCTTGGCACTGGAGAAAGTGAATTATCTCGATCTGCTGTTGTTAAGAGGATCTGGGATTATATCAAGCAAAACGAATTGCAGGTAGAGGTTTATGACATGTTTTATCAGAGTGGAGTTTATGAACTTGGTCTCCTATTATAGTTGGTGATTTTTCATCACATAGAAAAACAGTTGTAAATTGCCATTAGGCAAGTTTGAACTAGGCTGCACATCTCAGCACAACTACAATCACATATTTGCATCTATTTTCCTATGTTAGAATTTTCTTGCTTTCAGTTTTCTGGTTTTTTTCTGCAAAACTAAGCTGTTCTTTGCTTGGTGTTTCAAATTTTCTTATAGGATCCTTCGAACAAGAGGCAAATTTTATGCGATGAGAAGCTCAAGGAACTTTTTAATGTCGAGACCTTCAATGGATTTGGAGTTACAAAGCATTTAACGGCTCATTTCATAAAGCCAGAACAGTGAGTTGGTCCTAAGGTGTTTCCATAGGCACCGTTAGCACTGGAAATTTTGTTTTTATCGGATGGTATTCTTTCTTAGGCTGTCCTCTAAATTTTTGCAAGCTAAGTTAAAATTAGAGGGAAAAAGAAAGAATAAAATAGACGACTGTATTTTTACATGGCACGTCTTGTAATCTGTTTCAGTGCTAATCCGCTAAGCTAATGACAAATGTGAATATGATGTATCTTGATTGCTATGGCGGGAAATTGCATTTTGATGTTGTACTTTGTAACTTAATTGAACGACTTTTAAGCATATCAAAGAATTCAGAGACAGTTGAAAGATTTTTAATTGTTTTATGTTGTTTTTAACAATTTACCTTCGGATTGATTGACCTAAAGTTCAAACACAAGTGAGCTTTATTAAGTCTTGTGCAGGTTTCTTCAAGTTGGACAAGGTTCACCTTAATCCGTTATGGAAGTGCACAAGGGTGTGTTCTGTTTTGTTTCGTTTAACTTAATTGTATCTTTGCCTACAGGTGATGTGATCTATATGGTTCCACTGGTGAGTTATCTTCTCCGTTAACTTGAAAATGTTTATCGCATATGAAATCTTGACATTGGAGTAAATGGTTCTTGGCTGCTTTGCTACTTTGGTTGCCTTACAGGTCTTCGATTGAGGTTAAGTTCCATTAACATAGTCTCGGTATTGCATTATGCTTCCACTCCACGATTCTCGTGTGCTCTCTATAAGCCTAGTGCCATCTCTGTATTGCATAGAGTCGATTACTGTTCGAATATTTCACTCTTTAGGATAGTATTCATCTCTAAGATTAGGTTTCTCCATGCCATGGTTGAACAATTTTGGGTGTCTTGTTCACAACTACTTATTGTCACATGACACAATTCTACTCATCAAGAACAACTCAATTTGTCACCCACCTTCTCTTTCACTCATGTCTTCCCCTTCTTGATATCTTTTCATTGTGAACCCATTGTCCAAAATGTTTTGTGTCAGTGTCAAGGGTGTGATGGCCATACACGCACCAGCACACTCCATTCGTTTCGAGATCTAGTTGCTTTACGAATGATTCCTCAATCGACTACAAGAATCATCAGCTTAGGATCCAGTCTTGCTCTGTCTGTACTTCTTGAGTAAGGAATAACAGAAGTGGCCTCATTGTGGATTTACACTTAGATTTGATTCCTAGTGAACTTCCTTTCTGACCTAGTACTTGCATCATGACTGAACCATAAAAATATCTCCCTGCAACTGATCAATTTTCACATGAATTATTGCTCCGTACACCTTTTTTTCGCCAAAGAAACAAATCCAAAATCGATGTTTATAGTCAATTGCCTTTTGTTTGGCCTCACTCGAGTTACAGACTTTGTTAAAGTCCAAACACTTCTCAGTTAACACTCATAAAACGGATCTCATTCATGAGTGAAACTAGACCATGAGTATTGGAATCGCGTCGAAAGCGTGCAATGGTGGGAAACACGTAGCTATCCCACTAAAGAGCAGACACAGGAGAATCAAAAGAAGATGGAATCCCTTGAAATGTTGTGGCGAATCGATAGTGTTTGAAAATTAAGTGCTGTAGAATCATTATCTTGTTCGATCTTGTAAGCTTGTGTTACAGTGTTGCTTCTGTCTGTTTTGTAGTGGATCATGAATCATTTAAGGATGTGTCTGTGTTTTGAAAAGATGTCTGAAGAATTGTGTGCCATTGGATGTGGCTGCTGCTTAATTCCTCTTCTGATAATAATGTAAATATTCCTTTGGAACAAAGAATATAAATTATCCATCTTTGATCCATCAATTAGTTCAAATTGTGCCTTTTCCAGGTATCATTTTCTCAAGATGGAAGATTGCTCTGTTATGTTTCAGATGCTGTTGCTTTAATAATGAACTGAGGCTCACAACATTTGCGTTTTAAATCGAGGATGTTCTGGATAACAGGAATATTAATCAGAGATTGGGTTAGAATGAGCGACAGGTTAAAGAAAAGTAACGTGTGTATGTTTATCTAACCTGATTCGATGGATGTCTATACGGTGAATGTCAATGTAATGGTTGATTATGAAACTTGATTTGAAACACGATCAACTATCAATTATCTTATCGTACATCGGTCACTTATCAGATCATTTTGTCGAATAGATGCATAAGGAATCCCAAAATTTCACATGTGCGATTTTGGTGAGGTGCAAATTAGTGATCCATAATTTATGGAGATCGAATAAAATATAGTACGTAAAGTACTTTATTATTAGAGTCACATAGTGCAAATGTATACCATACTTCCTACATTTTGTTCTCTACAATTCCAAGTTTCCACCACATCTAAATTTTTTGTTACCTAATAATTTCAAAGATCAATTTTTCTCTTCTACGATCTTCAAATTATGCTTTCTTTTCTCATAACAGATAATGTTTTTTTTAGTTTCAGTTATCATGCATTCGAGTTCTATAAAAATATATCATAATCGAAGAACTCTTCACTAAAACATCAATTTCGCATGGAATTCAAGCTTAAGTTACACAAATTCTTGATCATTTTGAACCAACCAAAGTCTGTAACAGAATATATCTAGTTAAAAGTTAATAAAAGATCTTTTTGAAGACATTTTTGGGGTTATGAATATTAGAAGGAAAGATTCCAGAGAAAGTTGTAACAGAAGAAAGGAGAAATTATAGAATAATGTGATTCGGACCGTTCGTTCATCTTAGACTTTATTCTTTTAAATGTGTCACTATTTTACTGGTTATTTTAGAAATGGAATTTAATTGTTTTTATTTTTGTATGTGAGATCCAAAAATAAAGAAATGATGGAGATTCTTTTAGTCCAGTTTTCCTGTTACTAATGGCTAAACAGTACACAACCAAAGAAATGAGATTCTTGTTTTTACACCAGGAAAATTAGTACACGAATCTTTTCGTGTCACACCAAAATTTCTTCTTTAGTTTCTCATGATAAAGTAATTTGTAGATAATTGCATTTTTCAGCTTTTATATTCACTCTCTCATGATGAACTGCATACATTTATCTTTTATTTGAAGTCAAATTAAATTATTTAGAAATATAAGGAAAAAATTGGTTTTAGTTAAGTTGCAGACTTGGAGTATGTTTAAACATGTGAATTAGTAATGGTAAACCAGTGTTATGGTGTTTTATACGATTTTTTTCAGAAAAAAACTGTCTTCTTTAAGAGTTGTTGTATTTTCGAACTTTCAAGAAAATGCGTGTTTTTGCAACCCATACGAGTAAGCTAGCCAGAATGCCAGCACTTTCTTTGGGTATTTATATAACACCCTCGAATGGGTCTGATTGTTGAGTTGGTCTTATCATTTTGGAAGAGTTCTGGACATGCATGAGTCCTTTAATATATCACAAATCCAAATGGAATTTTTCGTGTCTAGACATCGAAAAATTTCAGGTGTTAACACAAATCTCGAATAAAACTGTTTTGATATTCATAATATGGTACATAGTCCTATGCGATATCTTTTTTATTTTTACTTACATAAACCAAAATTCACTATTTAATCTAACAACCGTTATTCTCTATGTCAACTTTTGGGAGAGTCTTGGACATGAGTCCTTCACCATATCACAAATCTACAATTAAACAAGTTTTCGTGTCTATTTAACATCGAGAAATTTCAGGTGTTATACAAAATACGGACTGAAATCTACGTAGTCCTGTAACCTGTACGATATCATATTTCATTCACTTTCATAATTCCGAAATTCGCCATTTAATTTAACAAACGTTATTCTCTATGTGTCAACTTCTAATATATACAAATTCCTTACGGAATAAAAAACCACCCTGGACCGTACAGTCCTTAATTATCTTCAGTGATTAATCTCACAATCCTGTCTTGGTGGTATCAGATTCAGTCATATTGATTTAATATTAGATTGTCTAATCATGTCACTTAATTATGTCTCAAACATCCTATCTCAAGATTTTATATATTTTCATGTTTTAAAATTCAGAGTCCCTTATCTCATATTCCAACTCAAAGTAACTCGTACTCCCTCCGTCCAAGCACAAGCTTCCCATTTGTATTTTGGTCAACAAAATAATGTTTTGATTATTATATTATAAGTAGAGGTAGTGAGAGTACTTTTTGGTGTGTTGTAATTAAATGGGTGGAGAAAGATTGAGGACCACATGTCCAAAAAAGGAAATGAGAAGCTTTGTAATGGACTACTAAAATGGAAAGTGGGAAACTATTGACTGGACGGAGGGAGTACATTTTATGAAAAGTCGATTCTGTATAAATAATTCGAAGTGGTTTATTCAGTTTAGTTATAG
Organism: Plantago coronopus; assembly: GCA_036897195.1. Lineage (NCBI taxonomy): Eukaryota > Viridiplantae > Streptophyta > Magnoliopsida > Lamiales > Plantaginaceae > Plantago > Plantago coronopus. The sequence continues at coordinate 10,415 of JAYMSL010001833.1, forward strand.
TTTCGTTTTACTTTATAATCCACGACGAATATAGTTACAATTATTCGTCCAAGAGAGTTCAACCGAGTTTTGACATTAAAAGACTAAAAAGATAAACATATGTATGTTAATTTCTACAAGTCATTTTCTTGTCACATGATCAAGATAATTAAGCACAAAGGCATCATATTCTTGATAATTTGGTTAATCCTATTCAATAAAGCAAGAAAAACAAGTAATTTTACATTTCCAAGCATTTCACATGATTAAATATTAGTTATAATTCTAAAAAAGAACAACTATATAGAAATTCAAACAGTACATATTATGCTGTTTCACATACAGTCTAGATTTTTGAGTTAAAACAAGCTTTGATTTCAAAGAAGTCCAGCTTTAGAAGATCTAAAATGTTTTTATTTCCGGTCCTGATTTCTGAACTACAACGGGTGTATAGTGACCGTAGCAACATTAAAAAAGACGCGTTTCGCTTTTAATGTTAGTATTATCCAACGCAATAAAGCACAGAAGATAATAACAAGAGCATACACTGTAGATAAAATTTTCCTCTTTCCAGTAACTTTAATTTCTTTTGTTGAAGTGGTTGCAGTTAAAGCAATAGTTGAAATTGTTAAGAAAAAGTTGCAGATATTCACAGAATTGTTGACTAAAAACACTTAACCAAAATATGTGAAAAATAGAAGATGTGAACTAAAATTTAAAACAATTTCTCATGGAATCTTTTTCTATTCCTGTAATCCCTTTTTGGTTACTTTCTGGATTCCCCATCCTGCCCTCTAAGCATCCACAGTACATCTATATAAGTCAAGAATCACTCATCAACCTCTCATGCATGTTTCTAGCAGTTTATACATACCAGAAGAGTACTTACAGTCTTACAAACATAAGAGTTTCATGGAGAATTCTAGTGCTTCTTTTGTTTGGATGCAGAAAACCGTTTCGAATATTTTGCTCGAGGTGTCTCTAATCGATGATTTCTCGGAGAAATCTGCAACGCTGGATTCGTATGTCCGTCTGTTGGAGGAAGAAATGCGCAAGATTCAAGTCTTCCAGCGCGAGCTCCCTCTATGCTTGAATCTTGTTCAAGATGGTTTGTGATTACTTTCTTTACCAATTCTGCTTTTGTTGAGTCATTTAAGCTTTTGTACAGATTGAAGGAACAGTTTTATCTGATTTTTAGAACTTTTGAGAAGCTTTTAAAGTTGTGCTTTTGTTGACTTTGCAGCAATTGGAAAATTGAAGGAGGAGAGTTCCAGGTGGAAAGCAAAACAAGCAGGTCCAGTAGAGGAACAATTCCTGCCCTTGAAGAGTGATCCCATTGGAAATGGAGGGGCAAAATCTGGTTTGTTCGTCCACACGAATGAGAAGGCGAATTGGTTGAGTTCCGTGCAGCTTTGGAGCAATCCGATCCAGGATGGTCGAAATGGAGCAGATTCTGTTCTCCGCATTGGAGAAGTGGTAAGTTTCCTTTCTGTTCAATTCCTACCTGGAAATTAAAACTCCGATGGCAATCAATGCAATAGTAAGGCGCGTGGGATACACGTGCAACCCAAGAGCGTGCATCGCACGTGTTCCTTCTTTGGGTTTAAGGGGAAAATGCAATAGTAAGGCGCGTGGGATACACGTGCGACCCCAGTAGCGTGCAATGCACGTGTTCGCCCTTTGTTTTTTTAGGAATTGAAGAAAACACACAATCTGTAATGTTTGGACTTATATATAAGTGATGTTTATTTTCAGAAGTTTCAAGAAGGGGAAGGGGGCAGGCTGTTGCAGGGTGCTTTCAAGAACCGTGGAGGAGCGTTCCTGCCATTCAAGAAGCCAGTGAGCGTTGAGGTGGATAAGAAAAAGAGGGAAGATGATGATGGCCTATCATTGTCCATGCCAACTAATGTGACAGCCGATTCAAGTGTAGAGCCGGGTGATACTACGCAGCTGAACACATTGTATCAGCATCAACAACAAAAGAAGCAAAGGCGATGCTGGTCAACAGAGTTGCATAAACGGTTCGTTGATGCGCTGCAGCAGCTTGGAGGCCCAAAATGTATGTAAGCATTGTTTTTGTCATTTTCTTTAGAGTTCTTGAATATTTATAGAAGTTTTAAAGTCTTGAATAAATTTAAATTGTGTAACTGGATCTGAATGCATCTTATAACTATTATGTTTACAAAGCAATGAGTCTAAAGACAGGGCAAATGGAAACAAATTGTTCTTAGAAAATTTCCCTTTGAGATCTTGAGCTTAATCCGTGCCTTGAATTTATGTTCATGTTGTGGTATTGCACGGTTCGCACGCCTTATGCTCGTGTGATAAAATTAAGATTCAGCTAAAAGTAGAAGTTTAGATCCTGCTTTCCTATGAATTACAAGATCATTCTAATTTTCGAAACATATACTCTGTAGCTGCTACTCCAAAGCAAATACGGGAGCTCATGCGAGTTGATGGCCTAACGAATGATGAAGTGAAGAGCCACCTGCAGGTATATACTTGATCAGATTAGGAAACAGTGTGTTTCATTATGGATTGTGGTCTCTTTATGGTTCATATTTTCTTCTAACACGAGGCTGTTTAATTGACAGAAATACAGGATACACCTCAAGAAGCTTCCAAGTTCATCTACTAGTCCACTGGCCAAGTTCGGCTGGACCAGTAACTCTGCAGAAATGGCTAAGGCAATGCCTGGCCAATCGAACTCCCCACAAGGCCCGTTCCAGAATGGAGGTTCAGCAAAAGTGGGCTCGACTACGGGTGGGGACAGCATGGAGGACGATGAGGATGGGAGGTCTGAAAGCCAAAGCTACAGGAGCAGGTTCCAGGGGACTGGTGACAAGCAAGAATAGATGTGGTTGCGCCACAATTTTTGCAGAAACATTTAGAGGGTAAACAAGTGAAGTTTGAGATACAATCGTGTACCTGTGATTTTCTGGTTTTTATCGTATGCATTATTGAGCCAGACAGTTCTAAGAGAAACATCGAATTGAATTTATCCTATGATATATATTACCCGAAATGATCCTACTACTGATTTATGACTCAAAAATCATTTCAAAAATTTGCTAGAAGTGTCTCTGGAAGATTTATGGGGAAGATTTGGATCATGAACTAAGTGAATCTTCGGCCCAACTAGGCCGGGCAATTGGTCAATATGGATCCGGTCCGGACCGATCCGTCTCGGTCTGGAGTCTGGACTCGTATGGATGGAATATCCATCACGAATCCGTACGGATTAGATCATATCCAGATCGGATCGGATAGGATGTCCAGATCCACCCACCAACAACTTTCTTTTAATTTTTTTAGGACGATCCGATTGTGTCCGGATCAGATTTGAGCCGATCGATTTTATATTGGTCCGAATTTGGATCGGTTCGTACCGGATTGGACGGATGTGCACGGATCAGATCGATTTTGCCAGGCCTAGGCCCAACCAAATTGAATAAATACACTATCGTACCCCATCAATCCACAACTAATGAGCATCCACATTTATCTTAGTTGATTGGTTCTCGAGAATAATTTAATTTGTATAATTTTATATATAAATACATAAGCGGTATTGTTATGTAACCCTACAATATTGACGGTATTGTTATATAACCCTACAATATTGACGGTATTGTTATATAACCCTACAATATTGAACCCGTATCATTTCTGGGATAACCATTGAAATTAACATATGAGATTACATGATTGTTCATATTATTTAGTTTAAATAACTTCGAAATTATCATATGATACCATAAATTATCCTTCTAGTGTTTTATGGCACAAACGGCTATCCAACCATATTGCTAGAAAAGTCTCTAATCGAAGACTTCTCTGCAAGATAAATTGGATAATGAGCTCATTGATTTTTCCGCACCAACCACATTTTATAAATGCAAAATAGTAAGGCATGTTGGACACACGTGCAACCCAAGAGCGTGCCTTGCACGTGTTTGCACAATGGTTTTTTTTAGGAAAAAAAACACACAACAATGATAAATTTCTAAAATAAAATATTAAAATCACAAAAGAGATGATAATTGACTAACATTAATGTTGTTTAATAAGTCATCGTCCACTCGTACATGTTCTGATCAGCTGTTAAACTTACCATAAGAATAGATATATACAAACATCAAGATTTTATGGAGAATTCAAATGCTTCATTTGTTTGCACGCCGAAAACCATCTCAAACATTTTGCACGAAGTGTCTCTAATAGATGATTTCTCAAAGAAATCTGGAAAGATGAATTCGTATGTCAAAAAGTTCGAAGAAGAAATGCAAAAGATTCGAGTTTTCCAGCTTGAGTACCCTCTATGCTTGGACCTTGTTCAAGATGGTCTGTAATCACTTTCATTAATCTAACTTTTCGGAATAAAAACAAGTGGTGTTTTTCTTTTGTGTCAAACTACTTATTTATCGAACTCTTTAAAAGATTTTTTAGATGTGCTTTTGTTGACTCGTTTTTTGCTTTTGTAGCAATTGACAAATTGAAGGAAGGGAGTTCTACGTGGAACGAAGGCCCAATAGAGGAGCAATTGGAGAAGTGGTAAGTTTCCTTTCTGTTCAATTCCTATCTGGAAATTAATACTCAGATTGCAATCAATGCAATAGTAAGGCGCGTGGGATACACGTGCAACTCAAGAGCGTGCATCGCACGTGTTCCTTCTTAAGGTTTAAGGGAAAAATGCAATAGTAAGGCGCGTGGGATACACGTGCAACCCCAATAGCGTGCAATGCACGTGTTCGCCCTTTGTTTTGTAGGAATTAAAAAAACACACACAATCTGTAATGTATGGCCTTATATAAGTGATGTTTATTTTCAGAAAATTCAAGAAGGGGAAGGGGGCAGGCTGTTGCAGGGTGCTTGAACCGTGGAGGAGCGTTCCTGCCATTCAAGAAGCCAGTGAGCGTTGAGGTGGATAAGGAAAAGAGGGAAGATGATGATGTCCTATCATTGTCCATGCCAACTAATGTGGTGGCTGATTCAAGTGTCAAAGAGCCAGGTGATACTACGCAGCTGAACACATTGTATCAGCATCAACAACAAAAGAAGCAAAGGCGATGCTGGTCAACAGAGTTGCATAAACTAAGAGCGTGCTTTGCACGTGTTATGTTTAACAGTGTAACGCCTCTTGCCAAATAAATTTGTTATGTTTCTGATAGACATTATTGCACAAAACATACCAGAAAGCAAAAGTACAATTATACTCAATTGATGTTCCCAAGAGTTCTCGAGATTCTCAACATTGTTGACTGAATATATATATATATATATATATATATATATATATATAATTCCTAGAATTTAAAGCAATTTTCATGTAATCCATTTCTATTTCTATAATCCCTTTTTGTCTACTTTTTTTATTCTCATTTTACCATCTACACTCTACATTACACACACACACACACACACACACACACACAC
>JAYMSL010001834.1:0-15828 GCA_036897195.1 Plantago coronopus
TTTTAAATATATTTGATTGTATAATTTTCGAATAATTCGCGGTCAAAGTTCGAAAACAAAGTCAAGCGTAGAAACGTTGTAAAAGGACGGAGGGAATAATTGGTAGAGTTCTCTTTCAATTATTATTAAGATAAGAGATTATATGAGAAAGGAAAGTGGAATGAAAAGAATAGAGGTGAATGAAAGGGTGTGGAGTAGAATGGAATGAATGAATGAGTATTTAATTAATTCAATATTGGTCAAAATTGAATTAAGTGGTTAAATTGATATTGGTAACCGATTTCACTATGTTTTCTTTTATTAATACTAGTATTATTGGCACGCGAATACTCACGTTCTCATTTTATTTATATGGTGAAGTATACGTAGTTTTTTAATATTTATGTAGTTTAATATTTATATGATTTTTTATTTGATTTTTGGTTTTTCCATTTTTTTTTTTTTGTATAAATTGTAATAATCACAACTTTTGGATGGTTAAATGGTTAAAGTTAGGAAAATGGTGTCCCAACTCCTTTCAATGTGTTTCATTTTAAATAGTAAGAGATACTAATATGAGAGAGATTAGAGAAAGTCAAAATTAATTAGATGGTCAAAATTAGGAAAATGGTGTCACAACCCCTTTCAATGTGTTTGATTTTAATAGTAAGAGATACTAATGTGAGAGATGTAAGAGAAGAGATTAGTGAAAGTCAAAATTAATTAGATGGTCAAAATAAGAAAAATGGTGTCCCAACTACTTTCAATTTGTTTCCTTTTAAGTAAGAGATTAGATGTTTGATATGGCTATCAGACTAAGGTTCTATTAAATTATTTTAAGTTCATATTAATTAATAGAGGAAATTTTTTTTTACACTAAAACTTTTTCGCGTTTTGACAATTTACACTGCAACCTTTTTTTTTTCCATCTCGCACTATAACCTATTTTTAATTTTCATCTGTTACTACTTTTTTAACAGCAGTTAGTGAGGCTGTGTGGAGCACGCGCGACGACCTGGAGGACGTTTCTAGACGAATTAGGGACGAATTAAGGTGTGTTTTTGGGGGAATTTCTGCCCTACACTTAGTCTATGTGTAGAAATAGCCCCAATTCTTCACATAAACCCTAATCTTCATCCTCTTCATCCCCAATCTCCCCAATCTGCCTTCACCCCAAATAGCCCCAATTTTTCCTTGTACAAATTCGATTAACCTGAAGAACAGGCCCAACCAATGCAGCTTCACGAATCCTTGCCATAACTACGGCATCAACAATCTGATTCCTCTGCTGATTCAATCCACCCGAAAACCACCACAACCAAGAGCATCCTCCTCTACTTCGAAATCCAGCTCGACGCCTTCTGATAATCGAGTTCTTGAGGTTCTCTTTGGGTTCGGGAATGGGAAAATTGCGAGTAAATGGGAGAAGAATGAGGGGTCAGAGTGGGGAAGGAGGAGTTCTATTGGAGTTTTTGGGAGTTTCAGCCATGGAGTTCTCTTGGAGGTCTTGGGTAGGTTTTGGGAGTTTTAGCTTGGCATGAGGTGAATGATACGGTTTCAGTTTTGCTTCTGATAATTGGGTTTCTCTGATTCTTCTGGTTTGGTGGATTTGAAGAAGAAGAAGGAGGAGGAGGAGGAGGAGGAGGAGGAGGAGGAGCAGCAGCTCTGTTTTGATATTTGTTTGCTATGTTTGCTATGGTTTCAATGTTTATGGTTTGCTTCTGGTTTGGTGGGTTTCTGTTTGCTATGTTTTGCATAAATTCCACTAGTACCTATTAGTCATTCCATGCACGCTACCATAACCTTTTCAACAAGTTCTATTTTGCACTACGACCTTTTCAGTCTGTCTCATATTACACTATGTTTGATTCTCCATGAAAACACGTTTTAGCGCGTGTAGCCCCAACGTCACGCGCCTTAACGGAGAAAATTTAACGGCCGTCAAAGAATAGTGTAAGATGAAAATCAAAAATAGGTTATAGTGCAAGATGGAAAAAAAAAAGGTTGTAGTGTAAATTGTCAAAACGCGAAAAGGTTTTAGTGTAAAAAAAAATTTCCTCTTATTTTAATGGTATACCGGGTTAATCCGGCTTAAACGGTTAAACCGGTTGAACCCCTGTTAAACCTTAACCCGGAGGTCACCGGGTTAACCTCCGGCTCCCGGTTTTAAAACATAGCTCAATACTTTATAAGTCCTCATTCTTATATTTTTGATATTCACGTGGTTATCATAAAAAATATAAGTTATATCATATATGTAATTGACATGTTCTTAAGAAAAAGGTTAAGGATAAATTGTAATTCTTGAAATAACTTTCTTTCTAGACATACTTTTTCATTTTTTACGTTACCATATTAATTTCTCACCTTTCGACTGATCAAATGTTACTCTGATCAATATTCATGTAATAACTTTTTTTTATAGAAATACTTTTTCATTTCTTATGCTACTATATTTCTCACTTTTCGACAGATAAGATTGTAACACTCGAAATTCTCGTAATATATTTTTGTTAGAAATACTTTTTCGTTTCGTACGCTACCATATTTCTCACTTTCTAACATATAAGATTGTAATCCTCAAAATTCTTGTAATATTCTTTTTTTTATAAATACTTTTTTTTCAATTCTTAAGTTTCCATGTTTCTCACTTTTCGACTGTATATATATACCCCTCATACCATATATTCATCGGCATCACAAACAAAACAAACCGTACTCATACACCTACGTCAATACTCTCCAGTTTCCAATAATATATATGTAAATTCTCAGTTGTTCACAGTGTCAATTGAGACTCATCATATCAAGTAAGTACTATCTCGCTACACTTTCATCATTCGTCCATTTGTTTTTATCGCAAAACTTGGTACCATTCGTCCGATTGTACCTTTTCATCGCAAAACTTGTTATCATTTGTCCAATTGGTTTCATCGCAAAATTTCTCCAATCGCAAAACTTGTTAGCATTCGTCCAATTGTTCTATCGCAAAACTTGTTACCATTCGTCCAATTGTTTTATCGCAAAACTTGTTATCATTCTGTTGTTTTTATCGCAAAACTTGTTACACTCGTCCAACTGTTTTTATCGCAAAACTTGTTATCTTGTCAATCTACATCGACTCTGATTAAAGCTAAAAGTAACGTATAGGGCTGTTAACGAGCCGAGCCGAGCATTGGCTCAATGGATCAAATGCTCGCTAGAAATTTATGCTTGCTCGTGATAGGCTCGTGATCGACGAGCTTCGCATGATCATGCTCGTGACCGGCTCGTTAAGGGATTGACTTGCTCGTGAGCAGCTCGCGAGCATCTGCTCATTTTTGCTCGCGAGCACTCTGCTCGTTTTCTGCCCGTGAGCAGATGCTCGTTAGAACTCGAAAACACATTTTAAAATTAATATAAAATAGAATTAACGCATTAATTCAGCAAAAACATAATTTAAATTATTTTTTATAAATTTTGGTACAATATCATTCAAGAATGTCATAAGTGTCTAAGTTTATATATATATAAAATAAATTCATTATTATTGCTCACGAGCTGCTCGCGAACAACGATCATAATATAAGGGTGATCGATTCAAGCTCGACAACCAGACGAGCTTGCTCGCGAACGAGCTCGCGTTGACCGATCTCGAGCTCGAGCTGAGCTTTGACCGAGCTTTTTTTCGAGCGGCTCACGATCGACTTGGTTCGTTAACACCCTAGTAGCGTACACGCCAAATCTACGAGCTCGACATGATGTCACAAAAACCTCATCAAACCTATTTTTCACTCTACACCATCCTTGAACTACACTTTATCCACTTTTTCATTACGAAAGTCATATTTGACAGAAGAAATTACTGAATAACGGTATCGTAAACATCATCATCACCTCATCATCAAGCTTCATTACTTTTAATTATCCTCCCATTCAAAAACCTAATAAAAAACCTAAACAAATCACCATCTAAACAACCACAACCTATGAAAAGTATTACAAAATGTGTTTGAGACAACTCAAGTAGGTAATGACTATTGTTGTTGGGCAAGCAAAAGTGAGGGCCTAACTTATCCATATCATCACTAAGTATGGGCTCCACCTTGCACTTTTGCATCACTTTTCTCATTATTCTAATGTCACTTTTGTCAGAATTTCCCATTATTCTAATATAGCACACATCAAAAACCTCTAAGACTGCAAAAAAGTTCAACTCCACTCTACCCCTACCCCCACGCCGTCTTCTTGTTGAACCAGGTATTGATTTTCTTCTGGAAAGGTCCGATCCTTTTTGGGGTTAGTCTGTTGTGCAGGGTTTTAGGTGAGATTCATTGGAAAGCTCAAGATCAGCTGCTGCACTCTTGTTAAGGTAACAAGATTACTGGTTTTGTGAAGTGGTGTTTTTGTTTCTGGTATGGGTTCTTGAGGATTTGGGAATTCTTGGAGCATTCAGCTCAAAGTTGTGGTTTTTGACTCTTTTTTGGGTTTTGATTTTTGTTGGAATTTTGAAGATTGAGCTGGAAATCTGTGATTATTGAGCTGAGAATCTGTGATTACTGGTTGTAGGTTGAATGTGGTTTAGCTTGTCATTTTTTGGTATTAATTGAAGTGAATTGGTTTTATTTTGATTAATTAATTTAACATCTAGCTTAAGTTCTTGATTTGTGGAATGTCACACTCTGAAAGTACATTTTCCTCTTTGTTTTTGTTTGAGAAAGTACAGTTTCCATTTCAGCAGTATTCCTTTTGGATATGGTTTAAATGTAACTGTTACTGTTATATGCATATTATGAAGTATTTGCTCATGCAATTAGCTTTGTAAGTTACGATTTCATTGTCCGGAAGGAATATTATCTGTGTATTAGAGATGTTATCCAATTTAGTTTTCTTGCTTGGAGAAGAATGTTTAGTTTGGCTTGCAAGATTCTTCCTTTTGGACATTTTAATTGTATTCTGCATGGTTTTATCCTTAGAAGGCAATCTTTGATTATGACATAATGACTCTATTGCTTGTTGAATGTAGTTGTTTTTTTAATATCTCTTATATTATTGTACAGTGTTTATCAGAAGTATTGCCTTATTGGGAGTTCTCTAACAATCTGCAAAGCCGTGAAAGTTGAATCCTGAGATAGTTGAAGTCATTGAAATTTTCATAAAATGGGAATTATTTGCGAGAACTGTAAGCTCTCGGGTTCAATTGTGTATTGTCATTCAGATGCAGCTGGGTTATGCTTGCCCTGCGATTCTAAGGTTCATTCTGCGAACAGTCTTTCAAAGCGTCACATGAGGACACTCATCTGCAATGTATGCCATTCTCAGCCAGCTTATCTTAGACGGGTTGAGGAAAGGAGATGGCTTTGTTCCGGTTGCAATATGAATATGACGGGTATAGTACAGGAGCAGCAAGCCATTGGGTACTACTCGGATTGCCCTTCTCCGCAAGAGTTATTTAAAAAGTGGCCATTTCTCTTCAATTCTCCCCCAGTCGATAATTCAACATGTGAGCAGGGTATAAGTTCTTTGAGTATAAATGATACCAGTCATGTTGATCCACGACCACCCCAAGTAAACAGTAATGCACAGTATCCTAAGGTCTTGGATGGAGCCAGTGGACCACTTATTCCGATTAGGTCGGAAATGCATGCACCTTCACCTGATCCGTTGCTACATAGCAACGTTCAACCTGGTGAATCTAATGGGATACCCATACCAAAGGTAACCTTTTTCTCAGTCCATACCTACTTGGTCGATAGGGTTACTTGCGCATTAATACAGATTTGTAAAGTGGAAAGAATATGACTAATTACAATTGAATAAGATCCAGGTTTCACAATTTCCCCTGCACGGAGGTAAGTATATTGTTACATCTATGCTTTCTTCTCTTTTGCGATTGATAGCGCATAGCTGGACAGTTGGGTAGATTAGAGAAGTAACAGTAAGTTAAACTTTTGTATTGTTTTGCTGTCTTTTAAATTTGAATAGGTTAAGTAATCTTATTCTTATGCATAATGTGAGAAGATCCAACGGTTCTACTCTAAATTCTCCATTTCTATGTGAGTCGCTGTCTCCTGTAAGAGCCTTTTTCCAAGTGCAGGTTGTACCATCTGCGGTAAAGGGTCCTGGTATATTTGAGGAGAATGCATTCGGAGACAATTACATGGTGGATGAGGTTAAATTCGACATGGATTATGACGAACTATTTGGTTCAGCTTCGAATGAATCGGAACACCTTTTTATGAATGATGGGATTGATGATGAATTGTTTATGACGAGTGCCAGATCCTTACCTCATTACCGTCCTGAGGTAATTCCTTGAAGCGAAACTGCTTTTCATAAGCTTCATGTTTAACTCCTCATCCTCATCCTGTTTACTTTATGCACCCAAACATTACAATGTTTTAACAACTGTGTTTCCCATTTGATATATCTGTACGGTACATTGTCACCATCACGTTTGCTTACCATAATATTAGATCTGTCGAGCATAGAGTAACTGATTGATAATGTTAAACTACAAGAGCATCCAGCTTCCCCATTGTGTGCTGCTTTCATCTTATAGCAGTGAAGACTATTTCTTTGATATGTGGACATTTTTGTGGGCATACTTCTTAATTCTTATATCTATTCATATGTTTCTCGAACTGCTCCCTGTTACATGTAGATGTTTGCTTCTTAGGACCCTTGCTCATAGGTGGTCTGTTTCTTCTACAATTTGATTATATATATTCACATGTGGTATGTGGAGGACATGATATCATCCTATGCTGCCCTTTGTACAAGTTAAGATCTAAATTTCGAAACAACAAAACCTGTTTATGTCATATGCGTCGTTTGCCAAATTGTTGATGATATGTTTAAAGGAACTATCTATTGGCGGAGCATCTGTTGGAGGGCCAAACGTGATGCAAGTCATGCAACCACCGTTCAGCACTGCAGCATCTGCCGATTCTGTTATCAGCTGCAAGACAGAACCCAGCCTGTGCTTTACGAGGCCAACTCAATCTGGCTTGTCAATTCCTGCTATCACTGGAGAAAATAGTGCCGGAGACTATCAAGATTGTGGGGCTTCTTCGATGCTTCTCATGGGAGAGCCACCATGGTTCCCTCCAGGAGTTGAGATCCCCACGCCTGCTGCAAACAGGCAAGATGCCATGAGGCGATACAACGAGAAAAAGAAGGCGAGAAAGTAAGATTTCTGACCATATTCTTGCAGATTAATCTCTTGGATGGTCTTATTCCTGTGAAATGTACCCTGCATTATATATAATGCCTTAACCCTTAAGTCACTTGTACTTTTATGACATGACAGATTTGGGAAGACAGTAAGGTATGAATCTCGCAAAGCTAGAGCAGATATAAGGAAGCGTGTGAAGGGACGATTTGTCAAGGCTGGTGAGGCTTATGACTACGACCCCCAAGGCCAAACGCGAAGTTATTGATTAATGTCAATATTTAAGCAATAGCACTAGATTGGAGATCCTAAATGCGGGTGAAACACATTGTTTCCGCGCCAGATGATTTTCTTCTGCATAGGTGTATATATTACCAGCACCAGAATTCATATTTCAGGCCGTCTACAATACCATTGCGCCTGAGGAGAAATTCAACATTGAAGGACTTGTGGGAACAAGGTTTATATAGTCGATCGGGAAACAGATTTCTCTCAAACGAACTGCAAAGCAGAGTGTTCATTCTTTCGGCTTCCGCCTTGTTCCAGATAATACTAGTGAAGATTCAGCAACCATAACTGAGTAAACTCAGGTAGGAGCAGAAAACACATTCAAGTTTGATTTCTGTTTCCATTTTTATCCTTTACTGGAGAGGTGTATGTGCAAAAGCACAATAAGTCTTCACCATTCAAAGTTATAAATAAAATCTTCAGTGTGTTTATTTCTCTGAAATGTATCTTCACACTTCATCATCTTCCCTAAATATGTTGGACTTCTCAAGTTGCATTGTTGTTATTAGAGCCGATCCGAACTTTTCAATACCGTGAGCTTGACACATAACGTACTTGAGTTTGAACTCGGCTCGTGTTCTTAACAAAACTTAACAAAACAAACTTGAGCCTGAAATACTATATACTATATATAATAGTACATGAGTGATAACCTGGTATTTGACTCGTTTGAACGAGTTTGAAGTCGAGTTCATTACAGATAAGATTATTAAACAAGTTTATTTATTCTTAGCGCAATAAAACTAAAAACTAATTCAAAACAAAACCTCACTTAGCGCAATAAAAACTAAGTCAAAACAAATCCTTACTTAGCGCAACAAAAATTAAGTCAAAACAAATCATGACCTTGGCTCGATTACCATATTTAGCGAACCAAAGTCTAATTTTACTAGGTTAGGCTAAACTCACCTTGTGAGATAGTAATATTTAGTCTGCCTGTCCAAATACAGTATGACTACTTCATCTTTTTTCAATAAGTTCACAATTACTTAAGATTTAATTTAAATTGTACTAGCGGTTAAATATTTAACAAAATTATATAATACAAATATTTAAAACCTAAAGTCTCATACTTATAATAATATCATCAACTCGTTTACATCGACATAATCAAGAGTAATTTATAGTCTAATTATACTATTATTTTGAACATCGACATAATCAAGAGTAATTTGTAGTCTAATTATACTATTATTTTGAAACGGATGGAGTATATTAACGACAACAAATAAGACAACATGTCATGATCTTGTCTCAATCGACAACCCACCTTTGTTTTTTGTGTTGTCACACGAATCTTGTTAAGGATTTTTCTGTCTCGTAATGATCCCTCAATCATCTAATATTTAACCAAAGATTAGTAATTATAATCATCATTAAACACCATAAGTACATAACTAAAGGGCACACCATGTGAAATCTCCAATGTTTTGTATTAAACTAATCCTCTATTTCATGCCCTAGTCAAATGTGCACATGGACCCATTTATGGATCAAAAACTCATGTCTTTCTTGATTAGATGCATTGTATGTGTTGATTCTCTTGACCTACCCAAAGATTTACCCATATTTAGATAAGATATACTTGATATAGAAGAGTAGGCAAGCACTTTTCAAGCCTCTTACATGATGTAGAATTCAATTTCTTTTAATAGAGAATCCGGGACCGCTAAGTTTACAATCGAGTGAACAATCGGACTTGTGTAATAAATGTTTCGAATTATGAAAAGTAAGTAAATCAGACATGGTACAGTAGGTTGATTGCGATAACTTTTGAATTATAAAAAGTAAGTAATCAAACCTGGTACAGTAGGCTCATTGCGATAACTTTTGAAATCGCAAATCAATAGGCTCATTGCGATAACTTTTGAAATGACAAATCAAGCAACTAATCTACTCCTACACTACTCATCTCCCATCTTATAACTTCAAATACAACTGCATTGGCTATCTACGACCTAGACAAGCCAGACTGGTGGACCAACATTGCCAAGCATGTGGGCGGAGGGAAGACTGTGGAGGACGTCAAGGCTCATTATGAGAAGCTTGTTGAAGACATCAAGACGTGGGAGTCATAAGGGTGGTCGAGTGGTTAAGATACTGGAGTAGCAAAGGCATTGCGATAATTTTTTAAATGACAAATCAAGCAACTAATCTACTCCTACACTACTCATCTCCCACCTTATAACTTCAAATACAACTGCATTGGCGATCTATGACCTAGATAAGCCAGACTGGTGGACAAATATTGCCAAGCATGTGGGCGGAGGGAAGACTGTGGAGGACGTCAAGGCACACTATGAGAAGCTGGTTGATGAAGACATCAAGACGTGAGAGTCATAAGGGTGACCGAGTAGTAAAAATACTGGAGTAGCAAAGGCATTGCGATAATTTTTGAAATGATAAATCAAGCAACTAATCTACTCCTACACTACTCATCTCCCACCTTATAACTTCAAATACAACTGCATTGGCGATTTATGACCTAGATAAGCCAGACTGGTGGACAAACATTGCCAAGCATGTGGGCGGAGGGAAGACTGTGGAGGACGTCAAGGCACACTATGAGAAGCTGGTTGATGAAGACATCAAGACGTGGGAGTCATAAGGGTGACCGAGTAGTAAAGATACTGGAGTAGCAAAGGCATTGCGATAATTTTTGAAATGTTAAATCAAGCAACTAATCTAATCCTACACTACTCATCCCCACCTTATAACTTCAAATACAACTGCATTGGCTATCTATGACCTAGACAAGCCAGACTGGTGGACCAACATTGCCAAGCATGTGGGCGGAAGACTATGGAGGACGTGAAGGCTCATTATGAGAAGCTTGTTGAAGACATCAAGACGTGGTAAAGGTGCTGGAATGGCAAAGGACAGGTCGGAGTTTCAAACTCCGGCGAATGTATTAGGTAGTTTAGATTGAAGATATAAGGTTAATATTCGTGTATTGTAGTTATAAAGTGATATATGTGTATAATTAGTGTAGTTAAATTTTACGTTAAAAGAAAACAAGAGATGCGCAATACAGTATATCTATATTGCGCAGTAACTTGCGATACTGCGAAAAACAAGATTGGAAACAAAGGAAGGGATGCGCAATCTTGAAATTGAAATGATTTGGAAAGAAAGGTTCACATGATTGTTGTGATCGAGTTACCTTCTCAGTTCTCAGTGTCCTTATTATCTTAGATTGCTGCAACAGTACTCCATAAACTGACAACGAAGCGCAGTTCAGTTGGTAAGACGCTTCACCTCCAACCAATAGGTCGGGGGTTCGAGTCACTCCTTTGCCGTTTCCAAAAAAAAAAGTACTCCATAAACTCACAAATCCATTTCCGATCCTTTGTGGTGATGTAGTTGTCAATCAACAAATGATTGTTATACGACTCGTTAAGGCTCGAGCTCGGCTTGCGTAATAAGGTAAACGAACGAGCTCGTGCCTCGTTTTATGCTCGTTAGTTTAACGAGTCAAGCTCGGCATTCGGTAAGGTTATTATATCAATAAATTTATTTTTATACGTATTTTTAATTGAAAAGACTCGAAAAAAGCTCCACTAAGGTTTATTATTTTTCAAGCTCGAGTTCGTTAGAAGTTACTTGAGTTCATTTTATTCCTCGTCTTTGTTAACGACCGGAGCTCGAGTATCGAATGATGTTGGTGACTTTTTTCGATATTTGGAGCAAAAATGAAGTATGAAACCTGATAGTTATCATTTACAGGGAATTATCCCTCGAGCTCGAGCTATACTTGGCTCGGCTCGTCTCGTATACCAAATGACATAATTAGGCCTGCAAACGAGCCGAGCCGAGCCAACTATGCTCGGGCTCGTTAAGGACAACTATGCTCGGGCTCGAACTCGAGCTCGAGTTCGAACGAGCTTCATCTCTCAAACTCGAACTCGAGCTCGAGTTCGAACGAGCTTCATCTCTCAAACTCGAACTCGACTCGAAATGTTTTTCCGTAGGTTCGAGCTCGGCTCGAAAGCTCGTTAATTTTCTAAACCAAAGTCTAAAATTAATAGAAACATCATAAAGCTCGAATTTAGCTCGACTCGAAAGCTCGAAACATCATAAAGCTCGAATATTAGCTCGGCTCGACACTATTCTATCCTTTATATATAAAATAATACAATTATCACTAAAAATAAAAAAATAAAAAAAATATATATATAATCGAGTAGCTCGTCGAGCTTTCGAGCCGAGTACTTACTTACTCGAGCTCGGCTCGATAAACTTAACGAGCTATAATAAAAGCTTGGAATCGAGTTCGAGCTCGAACGAACCGAGCTTTTATCGAGTCGAGCTCGAGCCGAGCTCGAGTACTCGTTAAAAGTTCGAAAGTTCGATTCGTTTGCAGGCCTATTTACGAGGCTAGCCTCCTAAATGCCCAATTAGTAGCTGACACGGACATGTTATGCTTATACATAGGCGCTTTGCTAAAAATATGTATGTGGTAATTAATTCTGTTTCAGGTCCAGAGAAAAGTGCATCATCCAAGTACTCTCAAAGCATTGAAGCTTCTGAAATAGTTGACCCAATATCAAACTCGGATTTGCAATTTTTGAATGATGCAATTGTAATTATTCCAATAGCTAGCTGAGCAGCAGAAGGTGAAAAGACTTTTCAGTAACATGCAACAGCAGTTGGAGACGGCAAAAACTGACCTGGAAAGTCTTAGTGCAAGATTCGATCAAGAGCTTGCAGAAAAACAATATCTGGCCACAAAGGTACATTCATTGCATTGCTTGTTCCTCATCTTTTTTTGTCCATATACTTCTTTCCCAATTACTCCTGCTTCTCCACCGACGACTCTGGCTATGTGACTATGACTGTTACAGGTGAAAGATTTAGAAATTGAACTTGAATCCAGCAGAAAGAATGGAAAAGAAAATCTGGACAAGGAAATTTTACTCGAAAAGGAAAGAAATACTAAAATGCAGTGGGATATGGAGGAGCTCAGACGAACAGGCATGCATATGGAACTAAAATTAAAAGCCACACAGGTATAATTTGTTCCCACTTGCACATAATCTCATCTAGTTATCTTCTATTGTGATGTTAATATAGCAAAGAAAAAACTCAGGATGTAGTCCAAGCTGGAGCAGCACAAAATCCCATTACCCAGGAGAGTGAGTGAAGTTCTGAGGCAAGAGTTGGATTCTGCAAGAGAAGAGCTCGGGAATTTGCAGAGATGTCATGAGGAGGCAGGGCTGAAATCAAAATCAGCTCTTAAGCTTCTCGCAAAAGAGGTTAAGTCACTCCGAAGTTCTCAATCTGATTTGAGACAGGAGCTCGACAGGCTGGAAAAAGAGAAAACGGACTATGAGGTAGTCCTTTACTCGTGTTTGTTACTAAAAAAGAAAGAAAAAAAACGTACCACCTATTAATCCATGCACACATGCAAGTCATCTTGTCTCAAATATCATGTCCGAGTAACATCACAAATTGGAGTTTCTAAACTTGTTATTTGGTAAATGTTTTTATGTACAGAGGAGACTACAGCAGCAAAAGCAAAAGGAGGAGTATATAAATGCTGCCAATGCTAAATTGCTGGTTGTAATATTTATTTGTACATTTTGTACATCATTAATATAATTTTGCCTTTTCCAAAAAAATAAATGCTGCCAATGCTAAATTGCTGCACGAGTATAAAACTCTTAGCAGAAGACTTGGGGAGTGCAATGGTGATTTTTCCATTGAAGAAAATAGACTAAAAATTGGCGATGGTTCCCCTTCTGATGTTCTTGATATATTGACGTCCAATGAAAATCGTGTCACTCATCTTCTTATAGAGGTAATATTTTCGAAAACTTCTCCGCAGTACCATAGTTAGTGGTTTCCAAGCTTTAAATAAGCAGTCCTGTGTTCTCTATGCTTCTTTTAAGCCCAAAAATGTTTTAAAAAGACTTATTTCTCTGAATATGACTCTGCTCATTGCCATTTGTGGTCATAAGATCCTCGAATTTCATGTAATAAACTATACTGCACAAAAAATTACGGATAATCTTGCCTGTAGAACAAATTGTAACTAATCTAGGGATTCCATGTAACTGGAACTTATATTGGTTGGAGTAGCAACTGTTGTGTATTACTAATCTTGTCAAGAAACAGGCTCAGCTCCATGCACAAGAAGCAAATATTCCACCCTTCACGGAGGACCTTGAGAGCGATGAGTTGATGACATTGAATGATGATTTGCGGAAGTTACTGACAGATGTTTTCATTGAGAATGCAACGCTGAGCAAAAAGACCATATCTATCATGCGCTGTGCATTGAGCATGCCGGATACATCTGCTGATGAGTGTGAGACAATCCAAGAAGATGCTTCGTCGATGTAAACCATTCCCTTCTTCGATAGTAGGATTTAGTTCACACAGGGCTACTTATGCCTTACTGTATATAACTGGGTGAAACCTGTGTTTGACGACTATATGTGAATGGTGCTTATGCACGTGGTTTCGGTATTTGTTCAATCCACCAGTATTAGGTGTCTAGATTGTTGAGGCAACTCTAACCAGCAAGTCTGAAGTCGATACTTATCTAGTACTAGCAAATTATGCAGTTTCTGAATGTTTAGTGTACTGATCCGAAAGGAACTAAACGACGGTTTTATCATGTAAAACACTATATAAGTGAGACAAGTACGTGCAAATATACCACTTGAACAAATCAATAGTCGCACAGAACCTGCTACATGCAAGTCTCACAATCTCTGTCAACTAAAAAAGCAACTTTGCTGCGAATCAAAATGGTGGGCCAAAATATCAACAAGTGAGATTACTACATACAATGACTCTTCTATTTGTCTCCTCCTCCGAACATACCCATCATATCTTTTGCGGAACCACCCATAGAACCTCCCATCTGCTTCATCAGGTTTTGCAAGCCACCCATTCCACCAATTTGCTTCAACATCTGGGGAGGAAGTACTTTGCTCATGTGTTGAGCGTTCATGTTTCTTGACAAGGCACTCATTTCCCCCTTTTTGGGAATCTTGAGTCCCTTCATCTTGCTCCAGATCTTTGCCAGCCTCTTGTACTCTTCTAACATTTCCATAACCTCTCTCACCTGACGACCTGATCCTCTAGCTATCCGCATTATTCGAGATTCATTCATGAGTTTGGGGTTGGTACTGTCCAGCTCTGCATTTTTAGCATTTATATCAGAAAAATGGAGTCACATGAATACAAAGTGGTTTTCTTAAATAAGGATTCAGCAGGAAGCTGGTGAAAAGACTTGCCTTCATTAGTCATTGAATCCATCATTGTCATGTATCTTTTAATTTTCGCCTGGCTTTCCTGTTCCCGCCCTTGGGGCATCATCTCCTGGCCCAATCCTGGCAACATAGAGAACACCTACAAAGAAACAAAGCACATGTCATCAAGTGTTACATCACATCATCAATCATCATCACTGTAGTTACCCCAGCAACAGTGCGCGACAACCAGACTGACAATTGCATCTTTCATTAAGAAGCTAAACTAGCTCCCACTCCCTCTTTGGGAGTGGTGTGACTCTGGACTTTAGAATCAGGTATCAATTTTAAAGCAAGTATCGTTAAGTTATAATGTAACACCAGAGATCTGGGGTAACAGACAAACCTGACCAATAGGACCCATTTTCAGTATATTCTGGAATTGCTCATACATGATTCTCAATGTGAAAGTTCCTTCCGAGAGCTTCTGAAGAAGCTCAGGCTGTTGCTCCATCGGAACAACTTCATGGATTTTATCCATGAACCCGGACCAGTCACCCATACCTAACAAATACAGCAAGATATAAGTATGGAACAATTAGTAATCGAATATTATATGCACAAAAACTGCATTTGGTACTATAGGGATCTAAACCTAAAAGACGGCTAACAAATGGTTTGACGTCAAATATTTCAAACTCGTCCATATGTTCACCCGTTCCGATGAATATAACCGGACTTTTTGTCGCAGCAACACTGTGGAGGAAGAAAAATAAATGTATCTTAACGGAATAACATGTAACAATAGTTTATCTCTATTCAAGCTGGGAAGACTATATTATTAAAGAAACTCAAAAAGCATCAGCAAAAAGTAACATCTGCAACCTACAGCGGACAGCGACTTCGCCACCTTACCAGAAATAGAGTATGTATATTTCTTGGATTCTCAAACACCAATATACATGGATGGTTAAGTAGAAGGGAAAGGGGAATTCTCATGTATATTGCATATATGTGATAGCGATACATGTCTATCAGTTAATGGATTGAATATCATAATTAAAAAACGAAGGTGAATCTTTTTCACTATTAACCCTTCGTCCCTTCCAGCTAAAAATGTAATTAGACATTCCTCAGAGAACAATCACCATGACCAGGGCAGACCCTGGATATGGGATTGTTCCGGCAATTAGAAGGGGGGGGGGG
>JAYMSL010001835.1:0-15825 GCA_036897195.1 Plantago coronopus
CCCGGCCGCTCACCGGCCACCAAATCTTCAGCCCCATAGCCAAAAATCCTACCTTTCAACCAACATTCCCCACAGACCATATTTACCGACCACCGACAAGATCTGGCGAGATCCTACGAACCATGGAAGGAAGTCATCGGAGGAAGAGTTAACACTGTATGTCACAAATATCCCGCCAAGAATCACGACGAAAGAGCTGGGCAAGGAACTGAGTAGCTTTGGTCAGGTGAAGGAAGTCTACTGTCCTGCGAGGAGGAACAAGTTCGACAAGAGATTCGCCTTCGCAAAATTCATGGGGGGTTCTGGTAAAGAGGAGGTGTTATCAAAGGTGAAAGATTTGTGGCTGGGGAGCTTCAAAGTACTTGCAAACCTAGCGAAATTCCAGAAAGGAAGTGACAGACCAGGGGTAGTGAGGCAGAAGAGTATGTATAAGAAAGTGGTTAAGAAAGATGTGATTGCCAGCCCAGCATGGATTAAAAAAGGTTTAAGCTTTAGGGACATGGTGCTGCAATCAGGAGCTGAAGAGGTGCAAACAGTGGGAGTGGCGGCACTAAAGTCGGAGGTGAAGATAAACAGTGAGATATCTACAGAGAAGGCTGGTGCGCAGTCTATGCAGGTATTAAGGGTTGACCCGGAGAAAGATGATGTTGAATGGACGCTTAGGTCAGTCATTTGTAAGGTCCAGATGGGTATCACAGAGTCATTCATGGAAAAGCTATTAGGAGAACCAATGATTAAAGATGTTAGAATCATGCAGTTAAATGCAGAGATGATGATGTTAATTCCGTCCTCGGCCGAACAGGGTAAGAAAGTGTTACAGTTAATGGAATCACGGAAAAATGTTGGAATACTGGAGGCTCAATCCGCGGATAGATTCACTTCAAATACTACAAGAGTGGTATGGTTACATATCTATGGCCTTCCGTTTTCAGTATGGAACGCGAAGACATTAAGGGATATTGGAGAAAGGTGTGGCACTGTACTTCAAATCGGTGATGAAACTGTAGAGAAGATCGACCTACGATACGCGAGAGTCCAAGTCGAAACACAGTTGATGCAGTTAATCAGGAAGGTTGTCAGAATTCTTTGTTGGGGAAAGTTAGTTTCGGTGAACATAATTGAAGAAAACTACTGTGAAAATTCAGAGATAGAACAGGCGTGGTCTGAAGAAGATTCGTCGGAAGAGTCGGAATCGGATGACTCCGGTGAAGAGGAATACAGATCCAGTGAAGAGGAAGACGAAACGTTTATTTCTTCACCTAGGGTTCCTAATAGCTCATTAATTAAAGCGGCGGGCATGCAGAAAAAGGAAGGGTTTAAACCCAAGCATATTAGGGAACTGGAGCAGACAGTTGCAGTAAAGGATGAGGGTGGCAATAAATCCAGTGATGAAGTGGGGGATAATCAAGGTCCGAGGAAACAGTTGTGTGGGATTGTATTAGGGGACCCACTAAATGACAGTCATTTGTTGACTTCGAATCTGGAAAAGTCAGAAAGTGGTATGGAGGATGGGCTGGTTAAGGGAAGCTTAATGGGCCAGAACAATAATTCCAATAAAGACCCAAAGGCTGAAAACATAGGGGAAACCTTGGGCCAAGTCAGTGATCCACAAAATTTAGAAACAGTCGGATCAATACCGAGCTCGGATCCATTCCAGATACAAGCAGCGATTGATAAATGGGAAGCTAACAAAACGAAGAAGGAGATCTCTTCGAAGAGGCATAAGGGTAGTACACCAGAGAAAATTAAGGAAAGAATCACTTGGGACGATTTTATTGCAGACATCGATTCTGGGAAGAAGAGATTAAGAGCGGAAGGTGGAGCCGTCAACACAATGGAGAAGGAGGCAAATCAAGAAAATCTGAGCATCGAGCAGGAAGCTGGCCGGAACCTGGAGTCGGTCCAGCAATTGGGGTTTATATCGGAGGAAGTCAAGGAAAGGAGCCTCGAGATCTTCAAACAGTGGGAAAGCAGAGACAGAGCAGGAATGAAGATTGTGAAGGAAAAAGGTGCAGGTAAGAAAAAAGTTGTTAATTGATGCGGATCCTATCTATTAACATCAGAGGGTTGGGAAGGAAAATTAAAAGTAAGGAGATAATGGAAATGGTGAAGGAAGAAAGAGCAGATATGGTATGTATTCAGGAGACTAAACTGAGTTCGGTAGATAGGAAGATGGCGGAAAGAATATGGGGTGGAAGTGACTGCGATTGGGCTCACAGTGGAGCTACGGGTAGTGCCGGAGGTCTGCTTATTGTCTGGAATAGGGGTGTTTTCAATGAAGTAAGTATTTGGGGGGAAGAGGGCTATCTTGAGGTTGCTGGTAAGTGGGAAGGGGAAAAGGTCAAAATTATCAATGTTTATGGGCCTATTGACAGCAGGAGTAAAGCAGATCTTTGGGAAAAATTGAAAGCTAGGATGTTGGGCAGTGATACGAAACTTTGGTGTTTATGCGGGGATTTCAACGCTGTCCGAAACCCAGGGGAAAGAAAGAGTATTAGGCACAACGGAGTGTCTTCGGATATGAAAAGGTTTGATAGCTTTATCAGGGAGAATAAATTTGTCGATCTCCCGCTCAATCGTAGGAAGTATACATGGTACCATCATAATGGGATTAGCTGCAGCAGACTTGACCGTTTTCTGCTGTCCAACGAGTGGTCGGAGAAATGGCCAAGCTTGAGTCAATGGGGTATTAAACGGAGAGTTTCGGATCATGTCGCGATTCTACTCAAGGAAGATTGTCCTAATTGGGGGCCGAAACCGTTTAAATTCATAAACGGATTATGCAAGATGGATGGTTTCGTAGAGGCAGTGGCTACGGAATGGCGTAACTTATCAGTAGAAGGGTGGGGAGGTTTCGTATTGAAAGAGAAACTGAAAAAAATTAAAGTTGTGATCAAAGAATGGAAGATGCAGAATGTGGGAAAGCTTGACAAGGAAATAAAGGCTCTGTCTTTGGAGTTAGAGAGGAAGGATTTAATTGCTGAAGAAATTGATGCGGAAGAAATTCTCGAGGTCAGTAATTCGGTGGATACCCCAGTCAATTTGGATGAAGTTTCTGGGCAAAACTTGTATGAGCAGGTTACAGATTCAAGCCGAAATTGTGTGGTGCAGCAACAATTGGTTGAGAGGATGGAATTTAAAGAAAATTTGAGACACCAACAATCTAGGCTGCAGTGGCTTAACGCAGGAGATTCTAACACTAAGTATTTTCATTCTTGTGTGGAGCGGAAAGGGAGACAGAACAGAATGGGTGGAATAAGGATTGATGGAACTTGGTTTGAAGGAGTAGACCAAACAAAAGAAGAAGTGTGGAAATTCTTCCAACAGAAATTCAGTTTAGAGCGAAAGTGGCACATCAAATTGAGAGGTATAGAATGTAACAAACTGTCAAGGGAAGAGAGTGAAGATCTCGAAAGACCATTCAGCAACGAGGAAATACAAGGTGCGGTATGGAGCTGTGGGCTAGATAAGAGTCCGGGGCCGGACGGCTTTAATGCTTTTTTCTACCGGAAATTTTGGGAAGTGATTCATGGAGATGTGGAGCGGATGATACATGAATTTCATTCACATTCTAGGTTGGTGAAAGGGATTAATAGCAGTTTCATTACTCTCATTCCAAAGAAGAAGAACCCGGTGGGAATAGAGGAATATAGGCCGATCTCTTTAGTCGGTAGTATCTATAAGATTCTGTCAAAATTGCTATCAATGCGGCTGGCAAGCAAAATGGAAAGGGTCATCTCGGATCCTCAAACAGCCTTCATTGGGGATAGAAGCATTTTAGATGGCGTGGTGGTTGCAAACGAGATTGTGGACGAGGCTAAGAAGAAAGGGAAAGAGGTGTTGATGTTCAAAATTGACTTCGAGAAAGCGTATGACTCGGTGAGATGGGATATTCTGGAAGAGATGCTCGTGCAGATGAACTTTGGTGCTAAATGGAGAGGCTGGATTCGTGAATGTGTTTCGACAGCATCTTCATCCATTCTAATCAACGGGAGTCCGACTAAAGAGTTCAAGTTGGAGAAAGGACTGCGTCAAGGGGACCCAATCTCTCCTTTCCTTTTCCTTATTGTGGCGGAAGGCCTAAATCTTATGGTGAAGAAAGCTGTGGAGAACTCTGCGTTTCGGCCAGTGCTGGTGGGTAAAGAGAAATTGGCCGTTTCCCTCTTACAATATGTTGACGACACGATTATTATTGGAGAAGCGTGTTCTGAAAATGTGATGATGATGAAGAGTATTCTTAGAACTTTCGAACTCGTGTCGGGTCTGAAAATCAATTTCCACAAAAGTTCTTTAATCGGTGTTGGGGTGAAAAAGGAGAGGCTGGAGGGGTGGAGTGAAATGCTGAATTGTCAAGTTGGGGAGATTCCTTTAGTTTATTTGGGTTTACCGGTCGGAGATAGAAGCAGCGGCAGCAAGATGTGGGAATCAGTGACGGAGAAGGTTAAAAAACGGATTGATAGATGGGAGAATCGCTTCCTGTCTTATGGTGGTAGGCTCGTGTTGATTAAGTCGGTGCTCGGTTCTCTTCCTACTTATTTCTTATCCTTTTTTCATGTACCAAATTTGGTTGCTAAGGAAATGTCGGCTATTATGCGTAATTTCTTTTGGGGGGGAGGGAATGGTCCGGGTGTTGCTCGCAAAACTCCATGGGTGAAGTGGGCTGATATTTGTTTGGAAAAATCTGAGGGGGGGTTAGGGGTTAAGGAGATCAAGAAGTTTAATTTGGCATTGTTAGGTTCATGGATGTGGAAACTGGCCAGAGGATCGAAAGGGCTGTGGGTTGAGGTGTTGAAAGCTAAGTACGGGGATTTCTGGGTGAATTTAGTGGAGTTTAGGGAGGGAGTGGCTAGCACTAAGAATTGGTCTATGTGGTGGAGGAATTTAATTAAAGAGGTAGGATCAAAGGACTGGTTTTTTAGTGAGTTTGTGAAAAATATTGGGAGCGGTAAGGGGACTAAATTTTGGACGGAACCTTGGCTTGGGGATGGATGTATTCTAAAAAATGCATTCCCCCGATTGTATAGAATCGAAACAAATAAAGATTGTTCTTGGGAGGACAGGTTAGGGGATAATGGGAAATGGGAATGGCGGAGGAGTTTGTTTGGGTGGGAAGAGGAACTTGTGAGCAATCTGGCCATTCTATGCAGATCTCATCACAGGCGTGCGGTTGAGGAAGACGTGTGGTGCTGGAAAAAGGGGCTGAACCAGGCTTACACTGCAAAAACGGGTTATCAGCAGGTGAGTTTATCGGAGCAGAGTCATAGTAATACTGAGCCTCTTGGTAACTTGGATTGGAATTCGGTGGTGTGGAACAAATACACACCCCTGAAAGTTCAGATACTGGTATGGAGAGTGGTGCGTGACAGAATCCCGACGATAAAGAACCTCCAAGATCGACATATAGTAAGCAGGGAAGTGGTCATATTGTGTTATTTATGTGCTAAAGAAGTAGAATCTTCATGCCATCTGTTCATGTCTTGTACAACTGCTAGAGAATTATGGAATCAACTGGAGGCTTGGTCTGGACTCAAGGTGGAGCTAGAAGAGGGTGTTTTGTCGATGTTTCAATCGGCAAAAATAGAAGGTAGACCTCAGTCCAGAGCAGTGGCAACTGCAATTTGTCAGGGCGTGATTTGGGTAATCTGGGGGGCGCGAAATCGGGCGCATTTTCATAGTGAAAAGACCCCTGTCCGAGAGCTGTCAGAACAAGTCAAGAGATGGAGCTGGAAATGGTTAAGAAATAAAGGAGTACTTAAGCCACACCATGGGTTAAGAGAATGGTTCCAATGTCCTTTGCTCTGTATGTAGATAGGTAATTAGGTACTGAAGAAGTAGAAATTGGTGCAGATTGAGTACAGTGAATTTGTTTCACTTGTAACATTGTAATTATTTGTGGAATGAAACTTTTAGCCTTTTCCAAAAAAAAAAAGGTGGTATTAGGTTAGTGTAGGTTATTGGTGTTATGAACTTGTGATATAAGGTGGTTTTGGGTTAGTGTAGGTTATTGTATGAGTAGAATAGATTTGACTCTTAAAAAAATAAAATATACATCTAAATTTGTGCCTCCCAGGCTTAAACTCCAAACCTACTCCTCTACCGCTAGACTATCTTATGACTTTCATGTAGAAATCCATACATACTCTCAATGGGATTAGACACATTGGGTTATTTTAAAATACTCCGATCTCAAGCGGACAATATCCTATCATCATGAATATGGTCCATGATAGTAATCGTGCCGGTCCAAAAGTGAGGATATCGGTCCACAAACGGTCTTAAATTTGAAGATTTTGCTAGGGAAAATGAATGCGCAGCTAATACGCTATATGATAACCATTGCCGCTAGTGCAACACTGACGAACAAAGTTGAATGTGTGGATAAAAGATGTTGGAAACATAAATTACGCAATCACCCTAAAAATAGCGTAAATAGGTAGCAAAAATATGGGATCTCCCGATCTACAACTCAACATTATCTAAAATCCAACCCTTAGTTTAAACTAGGAAAATGGATCGACGAATGAATGAATGAATGAATTGTGACCTTTGCCTTTTCTTTTTCCTAAAAAATCTTCAAATAATATATCATCAAGTTAGGTCCGGTTCAATTCACTCGTAATTCTATTAGACTTAATTCAAATATAAATTTAAATTACGCAACTCTTTTAACTGAACAGAACAGATCATAAGTCATAACAACGTTACAATATGCATACTACAATTGTTTCATAACACCTATCTTATTTTGAGGTTTTGCGGTCAAATATTTTTCCTTATAAATCCAATTATAAATTTGAACGTCATAATTTAAAATTAATGCGTATTCTAAATATACAAAAAATTAACGGCAGGAAGTCAAAATTTAAAATTTTTGTAGAACGGAATAAATATACCAATTAATCATATTGAAAATCAATATAAAATCCGAATAGAACTAGATTCATCGTAATTACCATATTCTTGGCTTTTTTTAAAATTGTCAATGAATTATATGGTAACTATATATTTCAATTAGAAATTGACTATAATATATTAGGTAAATGTTAAATCGAGAACAACAATATAATAAATGTAGCTCTCGATTTAAGACCTGTCAATATATTAATATCTATAATAAATCTTTGTGATATTCTTACCACCTATGACCAAAATTAGACTAAATATTTTAATAAAATGAACAATATTATGCGCATAATTTCAGTTAATAACGAATTGGATGCAAGATAATCGCATCTATGTAATAATTAGAAAGAAAAGCGGTAAAAAAAAGAAAGAGAAAAGAAAATCCCAAAATAGAGAAATGACGTGTCAGTCGTCTGTTGAGCTTCGAGGTTGAAGATTTAACGGAAAATGTAGAAAAGGAACAAAACCACTAGTTACAGAAAATCCTCCAAAAAATCAGTCTAAACACTGATTATAAAAACCTCTCCTCTTTCACTTGCTCTCAATCACTCCACTCCACAACACAACCATCTTCTCTCCTCTCCTTTCTCTCTCTTCTGCTCTCTGCTCCACAATGCCGCAATACTTCTCCATTCTTCTTTCTTCCTCGTGAGAAAGATAGATTCAATAATTGGAACAAGTATTGCTCGGCTCAATAAGGCTCTTAGCAGCAAAGAGAGAGAAATAACATCTCTGCTTCTAAAAATCTAAAAAAACAATTCAATTTTATTGTTTTTCTTTTTCCACATTATCGTTAAGATCCAATGGCTGAGGTTTCCGGCAAGAGTTTCATCCCGGAGTCGCTGCCGGGTTACAACGTCGACATTTTGGGCCAAATCGGGCTTCTATGGGAGCTCATCAAGGCGCCCTTGATTGTCCCCGTTTTGAGGCTCTGCGTCTACATGTGTTTGGCAATGTCGATAATGGTGTTCATGGAGAGGCTGTATATGGGTGTTGTCATTGTTCTCGTGAGGCTGTTCTGGAAGAAGCCGCATCAGAGGTACAGGTTTGAGCCCTTGGAGGACGATGTTGAGGACGGGAATGGTGCTTTTCCCATCGTGCTTGTTCAGATCCCCATGTTTAACGAGCGTGAGGTTTGTTTGTTTGCTTTTCTTCTGCTTTAGTTTCTTTCACGCAATTTCACAAACAGATGGTGAGTGGTGGAGTTTCGGAAGTGTAACCTTTTTGTTTCGGGACAGGTTTACAAGATCTCAATTGGTGCCGCGTGCAATCTTTCATGGCCTGCTGATAGGCTGGTGATTCAAGTTCTGGATGACTCCACGGATTACACAGTCAAGGTATAACTTCTTATCCAGAATGTACCACTACCCTTTCGTCACACAAATGAAGTACCTTGAAAGGATTTTTGATAAAATTCAGTTCATTTTGTTGGCCTTTTTCGGAAATTGTCAAAAAGCTCATTTTGTGCCAACGGAATTGATATCGACATTATTTCATAATTATGTGACAAGATTTATTGCTTTTATGACACTTCTATTATACATCTGTTTTCTTAAAACGTGACTTAAAATCCCGACTTATGACTTATTAGATGAAGTTGAAACGCGTTTCCAATTAAACTGCACTTCGTTGTATCTCGTATACATCTGTTTCCAATTATTTTACTGACGTTTGGATCGTTGTGAGTAATAACACTAGTCACTTGGCAGTATGAAAGGGAATCAAATTTAATATGGCTGGTCATTTCTGATTTTACAATCAATAATTGGTTCTATTTTTTAAAGCACATATCTCAAAAAACAAGGACATATATTACTGAATTTGATGATGTCTTGATCCTCGTAAATTTATTTTGTACACATTATAGCCTTAGATCTTTCTTTTTTCGTTTGCTTTTATAAAATTTTGTTATGCAATACAACTCAATTCATCTCAACTCAATTATACGCTTTGACTCAAATCAATAAATCGGAATTCAAGTCGAAAAATAAAATTTTGTTAGGCAATTTTGGTTTACACTCATAACTTTCTATGTTTATGTTTACCCTTTCTTAGAATACTTCCACATTTGAGTTCCATAATTGCACTTTTGGTACTTATCTTACTTCCTAATACTCCCATCTAGTCCAATTTTAGCTTCAAGTATTGCCCATAATGATTATAAGTGACACAAGCCAAATCATAACTAATGGGGATCACTTTACCTAACTAACCCTTTTCCTTTCTTGGCATGGATTTGATGGATAATCTAGTTGTGTTTGATTGCTTATTTCTAACTAGCATCCTAAATGTTGTTGTAGGATTTGGTTGAGAAAGAATGCCTTAGGTGGGCTAGCAAAGGAGTTAACATTCGGTACCAAATTAGAGAGTCGCGAGGCGGATACAAAGCCGGAGCTCTTAAAGAGGGATTGAAACACGATTATGTCAAGCCCTGTGAATACGTTGTCATCTTTGACGCTGATTTTCGCCCTGAACCCGATTTCCTCAGACGATCAGTCCCTTTCCTAATCCACAACAAGGACATTGCCCTTGTTCAGTCCCGGTGGAGATTCGGTAAGATCTTAATCGAACTTTTACGTGAGATGAATTCGTCGAATTTTTACATCTATTAGAGAACTTATTATGTGTTCCGTGTGTATGCAGTAACGTGCATAAGTGTCGGTGCACTTATAAAACTAAACTGTGTGACATTAATCACAACTTTAATTATTAAGGTCTACAACTACAAGTGTAGGAGTGATGAACTATTAAAAAAAAAATTATTTATGAATTTTTTGTAGGGTGCACATATTCTTTCTTGGAGAAATTTCTTGCACACCTTGCGGGTCTACTGGCCCCTTTGATGGCCCATAAACATTTTCTTTGTCTAATCTCCACTAATCACGCCGTCACTCTTTGAATACTTAGTCAAAATTATCATCTAAATTTAGAACTATAAATTTTTGTTACGAAATTCTCTTTTAAGATTTCATTTTGGTAAAACATCCATTTCATACCCACTTTACAATATCTAAATTCATTTATTTAAAAAAAATGCTGTGATTTTTGGACTTCTATTTTTCTGGTTTTATAAATAATTGGTCTAATCACAAGATTGCCTTTTTAATTTTTTATATATAGAAAATTGTCCATAATCTCATTTTTAGGCCAGTGAGTGTGACCTCCATCTACCCCATAAAATGTTCACAAGTGTGATTAGCTCCATCTACTCCCTTCTCTCATAACCTCTCCTTATGATTTAGTATATGCAAATAGGTTAACTAATTATTCATAACAATAGGTTACCTAATTTCCCTTTTTTCTAATAAAAAAAGGCGCTCTAGAATTCGAGTCATACCGGATGTCAATTTATTATTATTAATAATTATGTTGATAGTTTGTAATAGTTTAATAAAATTTTACAAGTACAGTATAATCAATGTATTGGTAAGAGGATGAAAAATCTAGTGGCACCAACTGTAGATATCTGGGCGTATTAATTTGACCGAGAGTGACGAATTTATCCCTGACTAATTCTAAAAGTGACACTGTTCCCCGGATAAAACGGCTGGGAAAGCTGAAAGTCTGGGGGAACTTTGTCTTCTTCCCCAAAATATAGAGCCTGCTAGTCCAATTAACTACAGTTGAAGGGGCAATTTGCAAAATTAAAACGCTGGCCACGTGCTATTATGCTGTGTGTCAGTTTCCACGGACACTACTGGTGGAGCCGCACTGGATTTTGTTTTTTGCTCCTTCGAACAGTGTCATCGTTTGTAATTGTGCACCGACAGCCTCTGTTGGTAATTAAAAAGGAAATGGAAAATTCTATTTCCAGGTTGTCATAGTGACGTGGCAATTAATTTTTGTGGACGTGTCACGTGGTCACCCTTTTCTCTTTTGGTTTATGTGACTAGGACCGGTCCCACCTTTCTTCTGATTGTCAAGTTTGTAACATGTTCTGGTTTGTTTATGTTCCATTTAATGGCCTAGTACAACGTTATGCAACCATCTTTAACTGTAAAAGTTTCCTTGTATTGGGACGGCGTTCAGTTCGGTTGGTAATACGCACTTCTCTAACCGTAGGGTCTACTAAGGAGGAAAATTGTGGAAGGACTGAATGATTCTTACGTTGCATTTAACTCGTTCAAATTTGTTACTTGTTACATGTGATCAGCAATGTGGAAGGACTTAATGATAATCGATTTACAGGAACATGACAATCTTCGTTGTTTTCTGCAGTTAACTCGGATGAGTGCTTGTTGACAAGAATGCAGGAGATGTCTCTAGACTACCATTTCACAGTTGAGCAGGAAGTTGGATCAGCAACTCATGCCTTCTTTGGCTTCAATGGTATGTTAAAATACAAGAATGAAATCTTCCGAAATCAGTTCCTTTGGGATTGTTGGTGGATAAACAGAATTATACTCACTTTTTGCTAACATTTGCAGGAACTGGTGGTATCTGGAGAATTAAAGCTATTAACGAGGCCGGAGGATGGAAAGACAGAACCACGGTGGAAGATATGGATCTTGCTGTCCGTGCTGGTCTAAAAGGCTGGAAATTTCTCTACTTGGGAGACCTTCATGTACTGTTCCAGTTCATACCTCATAGTATATTTTTTGCGTCTCTTGCACTCTATAAAACCAGGACAAATTAATTGATATTTATGTTTCTCACAGGTGAAAAGTGAACTTCCTAGTACTTTCAAAGCCTTCCGATTCCAGCAGCATAGGTGGTCCTGTGGTCCGGCTAATCTGTTCAGGAAGATGGTGCTCGATATTGCCACAAACAAGGTTAGTTTTCGTTCACTTCTTGTCAGTTGTTTAGTGGGATTTCAAGTAAGTTTTCTATTGCAGATAAACTAAATCTGCTCGTTTTGTGCTTTTGCAGAAAGTTACACTCTACAAGAAGTTTTATGTGATCTACAGCTTCTTCTTTGTCCGAAAGCTCATTGCTCACATGTTCACCTTCTTCTTTTATTGTGTGGTTCTTCCCTTGACTTGTCTTGTTCCTGAAGTAGAAGTGCCAAAATGGGGAGCTATTTATCTTCCCTGCGTTATCACCATCCTTAACTCAGTCGGAACACCAAGGTGCATACCGTTCACTAAATTCTGTCAGAAAATCTTGCTGTAACATTTTGTTTATGAGAAAATTTAAATATTTCAGGTCATTCCATCTGTTGTTCTACTGGGTTCTTTTTGAGAACGTGATGTCTTTCCACCGCTCAAAGGCCACAATCATCGGTCTGTTGGAAGCTGCAAGAGTTAACGAATGGGTTGTCACTGAAAAACTTGGAGACACTGTTAAGGCCAAAACCAAATCAGTTTTATCGAGGAAATCATTGACAAAAATACTAGGAGACAGGTATGCTATATCTCACTATTTATCGTAATCAGCATATTCAGAACAACAGTTTTTTTCTTTCTTTCTGAAGATGATGATTAAAACATGCTAACAAGTAACATATACAGAGTCCCTAAGACTATTGTTTTGAACTTTCACAGAATTCAATTACAAGAGCTGGGCTTTGCAGTATTTCTTTTCGTCTGTGGGTGGTTCGACTACCTCTATGGGAAGAACTACTACTTCGTATACTTTTGGCTCCAAGTTGTCACCTTTACAATCGCAGGATTTGGCTACATTGGCACAATTGTCCCAAGCAGTTAAAACAGCGGTAGTAAAGAGGAGGCATCTATATACGTCCGATTATGCATTGGCAGAGTACTAAGTACCACTCAAATTCCTGTATTTTTAGTCTATATACAACATATGTACACAAGATTGATATGTCTGATGGGTCTGGTCCAATATTCCTTAGCCAAAAGAAAAAGAAAGAACATTCATATTGTACAACAAAGTGGAAGGCTTCAATTTGACTGCGAGCATCGCTGCTGGCTGCTGTCACAGATGGGCAGAGACGGCGTTATAGAGTGAAGAAACGGTCGAAACAGCAACAAAAAAAAAAGATCAGAGGTTTTAGGGGTTAGAGAAATAATGGTTCTTTCATAAGCTTAGTAATAGAAGATAGGTGTGTGACATTGCACTTCAATTTGTTTGGGTTGATTATTTATTGTAGCAAGGTTCTTTTGTTCAGCTTGAAGAGGAAAAAAGCATTGCAACACAATGTAATAGAATCCTTCTTTTTCAATTTTGTAAAACTTTTAGCTTTGTGACATTGTTGCACTTTCATTTGTTTGGGTTGCTTATTTATTTCCTTCAGTAAGGTTCCTTT
The DNA here is from genome assembly GCA_036897195.1 of Plantago coronopus. Lineage (NCBI taxonomy): Eukaryota > Viridiplantae > Streptophyta > Magnoliopsida > Lamiales > Plantaginaceae > Plantago > Plantago coronopus. The sequence continues at coordinate 13,115 of JAYMSL010001835.1, forward strand.
ACAGCTTCAAGAGGAAACAACGTTGCAAGACATAGTCATTATTGAATACATACATCCTTTTCGAAATTTGTAAACCGTTTCGTGTTAAGTTTGTTCATTGGTTGCACATTTCTTCTCATACAAAGAATCCGGCTCTTCGCTCTGAAAGAGCCGTTAATAATGTGTAGTTTTGCCTTTTAAATTTATGTAATGCAAGTTTTTTCGTATTTTAAGGACCACAAGAAGAAAATATGTTTCTTCAGAGCTTCTCTTGTGAACAACATAATGCTAAAATGTTCCTTTCATTCTTTCACACAGTAAGGTTCTCTTCTCAGCTTCAAGAAGACATAGTCGTTATTGAATACATCCTTTTCAAAATTTGTGAAACATTTGTGACAATTCATTTTCTTGGTATGATATTATCTGTTTTGAGCCGCACCCTACATCGGTTAAAAGTCGATTAGGATAAAGGGTATATAAGTAGCAATCCACACTCTCAATGGTATGAGACATTTTAGGTGATTCCAAAAGCAAATCCGTACGGGCTCCGGCCCAAAGTAGACAATATCATACCAACGACACGTGTAGTTCATATCATCGTAACTGCGTCGGCATTAAGGATCAGTTCATTACAATTTCTTCTTATACAAAGAATTCGTATTGCAAAGATCCGTTAATAATTTGTAGTTTTGTCATTTACATTCATGTGATACAAGTTTTTTCGTATTTTCCGGACCACAAGAAGATATATATATGATATTTCTTGTGAGTTCTTGTGAACAACATAACGCTAAAATGTTCCTTTCATTAAGGGATTATTACATATACTACCCCCACTGGATCACACCTACTCATCGGGATCCCATTAGATGTAACAATTACACCTAAGTCCTGAATCTAAATTTTAATAAACAACAACAAACACATCCTTACTATTTGGACTACATTGCAATTTCCAAACTTACTATAATAGCACATTCGCCCTAAACTTTTTATCTTTTACATAAATGATATTAAAATTTAACTACAAATAATTATAAAATTTAACAATAATATAACTTCAAATAATTTAAGTTTTTAAAATAAACTAAAAGAATAAGAACTCAAATAGAAGACTCCATTAATGGAGCTTGGAGGTTCTTTTCATCTTCTTCCTCTCCTTCTTCCTTCCTTTTCTTCTAAATTTTTTTTTTAAAATCTCCCGTGGCGGATCCGCCACCGGACCAAAGCTCCGAATTGGATGGTTGGAACGAAGAATTGGGGTTCTGGAATGGGAGGTGCGTTATTGGTGAAGAAGACAGTGAGATAGTGAAGAAAATGGAAGCGAAAGAAGTCGGCGTGAGAAGACGAGTGAAAATCGTAATTATTTCATTCAATAATGTTCTTATTTCAGCTTCAAGAGGAAAAAACATTGCAATGCATAGTCTTTATTGAATACATCCTTTTCAAAATTTGTAAAACATTTAGTTTCGTGTTAAGTTTGTTTCTTGGCTGCATATATCGTACCATTCGTTCTCATACAAAGAATCCCGTTAATAATGTGTAGTTTTACCGTTTAAATTTATGTGATGTAAATTTTTTCGTATTTTCGGGACCACAACAAAGAATATGATGTTTCTTGTGAAGTCTTCTTCTGAACTTAAATGCTAAATGTTCCTTTCTTACCACTTTAACGTGAACCGTGACTTGAACAAGCCACATGTTAGGCTATCAGTTTTACCTCTTTCGGCAGAAGAATAAAGTTAATAGAACTTACTATTGACTCAACTATAAAGGTCTGTGTTCTTTATGAATTACCATCCCTATGGACCTCCACATGGGTTAAATTTAAAGTAAAATAGTGATGAATCTTCACCTTTCTTACTTTTCTGCAATGATTTTTACCTTTGAAATTCTGATTTTCACCTTTAGGTTTCTAGAGCCAGTTTCTTCTTTTGTGATAAAGTGAGGGACAGGAAAAGAGTCTTCCTGGAGGTTTGAAAGGATGCCAAATTTGGACCTCCTTTTTCTAGTATGTTCGACTTCGAGAAAGATGAATTGGTCAAGAATTAGGAGGTTCAGACGAGCAAGCGATCCTAATCAGAATCTAATGGCGAGATATTGAGCAGTTATAAACCACTTCAGGAGCGGAATCAGGATTGGAAGTCAGGGGTGTCAAAAATAATATTTTTGAAATTTGTGTTGTGAAATGTCCGAAGTTTTAACAGGATAATAGTAAATATGTAAATTTGATATTTTGGGTAGGGCGAAATGTCAAAATCTTCAAAAAACCCCATTACTAAACGGCCGCCACCTCTCGTCCCGCACTGTCTCCGCCCCATACTGGCCATTATTTAAAGGGAACTAGTATCATATACCCCATTACTTACATATGTTAAAAATACAACCTGAAAACTTACGAGTGAATCACTCATCCGAGTGTGACTCACATTTGGGAGAACAAGTTTCTTCCACAAGCACCAAATTAAAGGGATGAAAAGGAACTGCATGTTCATATGTTATTGTTGAAAAAAGTATCACTAGTCCAATATTTTGTGTGTAAATGGTACACAAAGGTAACATGCTAAAATTTTACAATTGGACACGTTAAAATCTTGATTAACAACATCACCATCCAACAACAATTAGTATAATCTAATTGTATTATTATGGCATACCTGTCAATAAAGTTTTGGAGGGAAAACGTTAAATAACATAAACACTAAACATAATCATGGTCACATCTAGATCTT
>JAYMSL010001836.1:0-15824 GCA_036897195.1 Plantago coronopus
GAATAGTACAAAGATACTTGTCTGGAATGTGAGGGGGGGGGGGAGCTAGGCCAGAGCTGCGTGAGGCTCTTAGAGGATATATACAGCTCCACCAGCCTGTTATTACTATTATTATGGATACTCGTGTTTGTTTTAACCGTTCTCTTGATTTTGTGCTAGGTTTGGGCTATCCTAATCGTATGGTTATGCCACCTAGTGCAGCTAATCCACAAGTTGGAGGATATTGGGTCTTGTGGGATGCTACTCGCGCAGATATTACACTCCAAGAAGCTTCTGACAGAGTGTTCCATTTCCGAGTTATTACTCCTCGGCAGGAACTTCCTATAGATCTTTCAGCAGTGTACAATTCTCCTTCCACTTCCAGACAATCTCAGGTATGGAATTTTTTGCGCCATCTTAGTTCTATTGCATGTAGAGATTGGTTGATAGCTGGTGACTTCAATGCCATTTTGCATAGGCATGAGAAGTTGGGAGGTAATCCTCCTAGTAGAAGTAAAATGCATGCTTTTGCTTCTTGTCTTGCTGATTGTGGTTTACAAGATTTAGGGTTTTGTGGCTCCAAGTTTACTTGGTCCTCGGGTTGGAACACTTCCCGTTTAATTTGTGAACGTTTAGATAGGGCTTGTGCTTCTGCTAGTTGGATTCGTAGATTTCCTAATGCTATTGTTAGGCACTTACCTCATAGTACTTCTAATCACAAGCCACTTCTTATTGATCTTAGAGATACTAGGCTTTCGGTTCCTCGTTATTTTCGGTATGAAAACATTTGGAATCAAGATGCGAAATTTAAAGATAACTTGGAATCTCTTTGGCATAATCAAAATCTTGGCACTAGCCCATTTTCTAAAACTTGTGAAATTCTGTCTAAAACTATCCCTACTTGGAAGCTTAATTCGTTCTATGATATTAACAATAATATTACTAGTTTGTACCAGCAATTAGATGTTCTTGATAATCATGCTCACACCCATAATCCTCAAGTGGGAACTTTGTATGCTGATTTGAAAAAACAAGCTAATAATCTACTCATTCAAAAACACATCTTTTGGAGCCAAAGAGCAAAAAGGAAGTGGATTCAAGGTATGGATATCAACACTAAATACTTTCATAATCTGGCTTCTCATCAGAAAAGACGCAACCTTATCCAAGGAATCCAAAATAATAATAATGAGTGGATTTTTGATCACCAAGAAATGTGCGGGATTTTCAAAAATTTCTTTGAAACTCAAGGGGTCTCTAATGGTGTGTTAAATCTGAATTTCTTTAATGATGTGGTTACTCCTTCTCTTTCTAATGAGCAACATTTGAACCTTCTTGCCATTCCTACTAATCAAGAGATTTGGGATGCAGTTAACTCTATTGGGGCTGATAAATCTCCGGGGCCAGATGGTTTAGGTGCGGGGTTTTATCAGTCTTATTGGACTGTTATTTCCCCTTCTATTGTCTCTTATGTCCAACAGTTTTTTAGAACAGGAGAATTTGATCCTACTCTCAATCAAACTCAACTTGTTCTCATTCCAAAAAAAATGGACCCTAAATCTCCTGTTGATTTCCGCCCTATAAGTCTTTGCAACGTTTCTTATAAAATTATATCCAAGATTTTAGTCCAAAAACTTCGACCTCTCATGGACATGTTAATCTCCCCTTTCCAAAATGGTTTTGTTCCGGGTCGCCAGATTTGCGACAACTCTTTACTTGCTCATGAAATGTTACATACTATGCACCGTAAAAGAAAATCTAAGCAATATTATTTTGCCCTTAAACTTGATATAGCTAAGGCTTATGATCGTATGGAGTGGAATTTTCTTCGTTTTGCTCTTAACAAATATAATTTTCCATCGCATTTTATAAATCTTCTTATGGCTTGTGTTACTACCCCCACTTTCAATGTTAAAGTTAATAGAATTGTTTCTTCTACTTGGCACCCAACTCGTGGTCTCCGTCAAGGAGATCCTATCTCCCCGTATCTTTTTATACTATGCCAAGACATGTTTATTAATAAACTTTGGACTATGGTTAATAATTATAATATTGATGGTCTTAAACCGTGTCCTAATGGTTTTCCTATTCCTATAATTAGTTTTGCGGACGACTGTCTTCTTTTTTGCAAAGCTAATCAAAAATATGTTAGTAATCTCCTTTCTCTCCTCAATAATTATGCGTCGGTTGCTGGTCAATCCATTTGCTGGAATAAATCCAGGGTTATTTTCACTCCTAATACTCCTATTTCTATGAAACAAGATATTACTCATCGTTTAGGGGTTACTCCTAATCATAGGAAGGATAAATATCTTGGTATTCCTTTCTTGTTTGGTCAAAGGAAATATGATCTTTTTTCCCACATTGTTGAAAAAATTAATAATCATATAACCAGATGGTATAATAGGTTTTTATCTTATGCGGGCCGGAATCTCCTTATTAAATCTGTTACTAGTGCTATCCCTGCGTACACTATGGCTATAGCTCGTTTACCTGCCCTTATTACTCATGATATTTTAACTATCCAACGTAGGTTTTTATGGAATGCTGCTCCCTCTTCTCGGGTTATACCTAAAATTAAATGGCAAACTGTTACGAAAACTAAGAAGAATGGGGGTTTAGGTATTCGTGATTTATCTAAGCTTAATATGGCTTACCAATTTAAGCTTTGTTGGAATCTGCATGAAAATACTTCTCTTTGGGCTAAGGTTTGTAAACTCAAATATTTTCCTAATAGTACTCTCTGGAATGTTAGCCCTAAGGCTAATCATAGTTGGATATGGAATAATATTGCTCGTACTATTCCTTCTTTTAGACATCATGTGGGATTCCAAATTAATTCTGGCAACAATGTTAATTTTTGGAATGATAAATGGTTTGCTAGCTACGTTTTAAAAGATTTTAGTAGTCAATTTCATCATGATTTTGTGCCTGTGAGCTGTTTTCTTACTCCGGATCATGTTTGGGATATTCAAAAACTCTCTAATGTCCTTCCTCCTGAGTTGGTCCTTCAAATTCAGAATTACATTGTTGGAGATAAGTCCCAATCTGATAAACTTATTTGGCCTCATGATAGATCAGGGCAATTTTCCATTAAGTCTGCTTACAATATTCTCAATACGGATATGGTTTCTAATGCTAACTGGCCTTGGATGTCTATCTGGAATTTGCATCTTTTTCCTAGAATCCGTATGTTTCTTTGGATTGCTCTTCATGATCGCCTTCCTACCAACAATAGACTTCACAAATTCCAGGACCAACATTCTCCCACTTGTCCCTTTGTGTCAAACTGATATTGAAACCCTAAACCATCTGGTCTTCCATTGTCCCAAATTCCAGATTTTACGCTGGCAACTTTTCAATGATTTTGAGGATTACCACATTGACCCCCACTTTGGAACTGTTTTGTTTTGCGTTCCTACCAACAATCAGTTTCAAATAAATTTTGCTATTTTTGTTTGGTTAATATGGAGGGTTAGGAACAAGAGAGTGTTTAACCAAAAAGATACTCACCCTAATGAGTTCAAGACAATGTTCTTTAAAACTAAACAAGACCTCCTAATCCTATTCCCACAAAAACCTACTGTTTTAAAGATTACTGCATGCAAATGGGAACCTGCTCAATCTACTATGGTCACTGTTAATTTTGATGGTTCTGCTCTTGGATCCCCTGGCCATGCAGGTATTGGAATTTGTATTCGTGATAAGTATGGTAAGTTCTGTAGAGCAGCTTATGCCTATATGGGCATATGTGACAATAATATGGCAGAACTTCAAGCTTTCAAAAGGGCAATTCTTCTTGTTCTTCAACTTAATCTTGATTCTATAGAATTCCAAACTGATTCCATGTATGTGTTCTCTATTTTCACCAGGCAAGCGGATCCCATATGGATGCATCAACATCTGGTCCTGGAAATTAGGAGACTGCTGACACAAATCCCACAACTTTTGCTGAAGCATGTGTACCGTGAAGCCAATCTTTTTTTTTTTTTGATCTTTTGTCTAAATTGGGCAGCGGATATGACTTTGAAGATCAATCAGCCCGCACATCTTTTGGAGGAACTTTTGTAAATATGTTACCAAACTTAACTATTCGGCCTAGCTTAGTGGTTTATGACATTTGCCTTCTGTGGCTTTCTTTTGTTGTGCATCAAGACAATACCCAAGTGCATTTACGATCTCGTATTCGTAGTGCACAAGGGTGATGTAGACCTTTATTATTTTTAATATTATGTTTAGTTTCAAAAAAACCATAAATTACTTTATATCGTTTTAAAATTATTAATAAAATGATATCATAATTTTCAAATTTGCGAAATCCCCGCAGGTAAATTATTTTATAGGTAACATCCCATAACTTTCCTAATATTACGAAAACGCGACAACCCGAAAATGTTCTCTTTGGATCCCATCCACCCCTAAGCATGTCATGTGAATTCTTACTATTATGGGCAAATTTGTGAACCCGTGAAGACAGCCAAGACAATTCCATCATTTTCATGATTTCATCCCCATCTTAAATTTCCAAAAACCACCACCAATCCTTATCAACAGAATTTCCATCCCACAAACTCGAACTCGCACTCGAATACCTAGTAGATAAGTAGTCTATCGATACGTTCAATCTTTCTTAATATAAACACAATCGATCCCAATTTACTCGAATACAACACAAACCCTGTGCAAGAAACACGCGAACAGCACTCGGCCTCTACCACAGCAACACTTGTGCAGTTTCAGTTCACTCACAAGTTCAGTGCAGCAGCAGCACTACATGGATCCCGTGACTCAACTGGGTCCATAACCTCTCAACCAAATAAAGATAAGCCCACAATCATTCTTGTTCTTAGCAATTTGCCTATCCCAGTCTTTATTCCCTTGCCTCTGAAATAACTGCGCCTTGTTTGGAGTTCACTGGTTTCTGCATGAATCCAATTAAGACCCCATTTTTCTACTAGTATAAATAAAGATATGCTTTTGTCTAAGTTTCTTTGTCATAGACAACCACAAAACTACAAAGACTGTCACATGATGTACAATCTTTAGTCACATGAACTTGAACTGGTGTTGGTTTTAATTATAAATTGAGTTCATTGCAGTTCTTGGATATCAAATCAACTTGGGAGTTTGGAGTTTGTTTTGATTAAGAATGTCTTGGTTCTGGATTTTAGTAGTGTTTCTTAGTTTCTGTGTTGGTAATGAGCTGGTAGCTGGAGCTGGGAAGGTTGTTCAGAAGAAGCTTCCATCTGCTGTTGTTGTTGGGACTGTCTACTGTGACACTTGCTTCCACCAGGATTACTCCAAGTCCAGCCACTTCATTGCAGGTAATTCGACTCCCGATCTTTCCTTGCTTCCGGTTCTGTTCGAATTAGTGGCTAGATACGTTACATGAGTCGAAGGATTGTGCTTAATTAGGCCAAATTTGACAGTAAATTGAGTATTTTTCTTTCGTTTTCGCATCTGGTATGATTCTGTACGAGCACTGTCGAGTCCTCTTAATTAGTTTCTTCTTACAATTCAACGAAAAACTCGAATGATTCCTGATTCGGGGAAACCGAACCTGTCGATAGCGTTCTTTAAAAACGTCACCCTTTTCTAGCTTTTTGAACAGATCTTGAAATGAAACTTTAGCTGTTGATCTGATACAACTATGTCATGTGTTAGGTGCAACGGTTGCGGTTGAGTGCAAGGACAACGCGAGCTCAACAGCGCCAAGTTTCCGACAAGAAGTGAAGACGAACAAGCATGGCGAATTCCAAGTCCACCTCCCGTTTTCGGTCAGCAAACATGTCCGGAAAATCAAGTTATGTTCGGTTGAACTAATCCGCAGCAACGAGCCATTCTGCGCCGTAGCTGCAGCCGCGAAGTCATCAAACCTGAACCTGAAATCCAGGAAACAAGGGAAACACATTTTCTCAGCAGGGTTCTTCACATTCAAACCCCTGGAACAGCCAGAAGTGTGCAACCAAAAAATAATAACCCCTGAAAAAACGTCTCCGGTCGCAAACCCCGACGACCCCTCATTCCCACCCCCGCTCCAAGATCCACCAGCAACCGACCCGCCCCCACTAGGCGGGGTCCTGCCCCTTCTCCCGCCCCTTCTCCCGCAGCTCCCACCGATCCTACCTAAAATTCCACTTTTGCCCCCGATTAAAAAGGAACAAGTTCAACACTCTGAGTTGAAGGACAGTAAGACTGAGGCAGTTAACCAACCAACTTCTTTCCCTTTCCCGCCAAATCCATTCAATCCGTTGCCGCCAAATCCATTAGTACCTCCACCTTCTCTGTTTCCTCCGATTCCGGGTCTCACGCCACCGCCTTCCGTTATTCCTCCGATTTTCCCGACCCCACCGCCTTCATTATTTCCTCCGATTCTCCCTTCGCCTCCTTCACCACCATCCTTCTCTCTGCCACCACTAATCCCTGGTCTTGTTCCGTCTCCACCACCACCTCCACCCCCGGTTCTGCCAATTTTCCCTCCGTTCCCTTTCCAACCGACTCCAGGATTTCCGGGTGTGCCACCAGCTTCCAAGGCTTCATCTGGATCAAAAACTAGCTCTCCTTGATTTTGTACTTAAATATATATACTTACTGCTGCTGAGTTTATGTATAATTATAACTTATCTCAATCATACTAGCAATAAATTACATTTGATCTTGCCTAGTAGATATTTTGTTTACACATTTGACTGGATTTATCTTGAATTTGCTGATCAGCTGATCTTTCCTGATCTTGAACTAGATGTGCAAAAATACCCTCCTATATATGAGGAACTATTCTCATATATAGACGGTCTTTTTAGAGACGGACAAACATTTTGAATCGGAATAAAGTAATTTAGTATTTAAAGACTAGCTGCTGCAAAATCATAAACTTGAAGTCTTTCACTTGACTAAAGCAACAAAAATAGCATTCTGGACTTTCTCAATCAATATTTCTCTTACTTCAACAGAAAATGGACAACAATTCAAACTCTAGTTTCAGCCAGCTGAAGCTATCAAACCATGTCTTACAAGCAGAAATCAAGAATGGAACAAACTCAGCAATATCTCCATTATCTTTCCAAATGATGTTATCCTTGTTTGCTGGCGATTCGACGGGGAACTCTTGAACAACTTAGTTATCATTTTGTATTCGAGTCTCGTTTCTCGGTCTCACAACACAAAAAACATGTTGATCTTGCTGGAGGGCCATTGGTGTCAGTTCGTAACGGAGCTTGGATTGACCAATATGTTGGCCTTAACTTTACTTTTCAACCCATCATTAGCCCAATAGTTCTTCAATGCTGAGGTGAACTGAGAGAGGTTGATTTTGTAAACAAGATATGTGCTTCAATCAAGTTTGATCACTTCAAATTAATCTCCACCAGAAACATAACATAGTTTCAGACAAAAATGATCTCACATAGTACTTTCACAGCATTCTACTGGAATCCGGAAGACGTTTTGAAACTGAATAGCCTCTAATGGCCTAGTTCATGTGTATCATAATTTGAATGCATTTACATTTTGAGCTTTATTTAGTTCTACACAACCATGTTTTCACATCATTGCAGGCTGAGCAAGTGCCAAAACAGTAAACGCGACAAAAAAGTAAACGCGAATATATATGTGATGCAGAGTGTCATTACACACTTGGCCATATGCAGTAGACTTTTCAGTTAAAAACTGAACTAGTCCTGTTTTGGGACAAGAAGTAGTTGAAGAGTTCCTTTCAACAAATACAGGTGGAAGAAACCAGCCTTTTAATATGAAGAAGATAAGGTACAAATTGATCAGCAAGCCATGTGTAAGTTTACTGTCTGTTAGTAATTGATGAAGTAGAACCAAAACTTGTAATTATGTTGACATCATATGAAATGTGGCACCAGATAACTATCAATCAAGATGAATTGAATTGCTAACTTATCAAAGATTACTTAATTTTCTGTATTCATTAGTCATCAGGACATCTGTTGATTACATGATTAGGAAATGTTCGACCGGTTGATAGTGTATGTTTGGCCTCTACCACAGCAGGGTTCTACCTGTCACCGCATCCAAGTGCATGTAATGATGTAAATCTCCTATAAAACTTCAACAAATATAAACTTGGCTGAAAGCTGCTTTACAAAAAACTTATACCAAAAAACAATGACAAACAATTTAAACTCAGCTTTCAGCCTTAATCTGGCAAACCATGTTCTAGAAGAAGAAATCAAGAATGGAACAAACTCAGCAATATCTCCATTATCTTTCCAGGTGATTTTAGCCCTGATTGCTTCAGGATCAACGGGTCGTACACTGGAGCAACTTCATTTCCACTTGGGATTTGACAGTGTCCATGATCTAAACTTGCTCTCAGTGAAACTTGCTGAGCTCGTTTCCAAGCGTGATCTTGCTGGCGGTCCAGTGGTGTCGTTTGTTAATGGTGCTTGGGTTGATCAGTCTGTTGGTTTTAACTTCACTTTCATGTCATTAGCTCAGCAGTTTTTCAATGCTGAGGTGAAAGAGGTTGATTTCGTAGATAAGGTACGTGTTTTTCTCAGCAGTGTATATCTTAGATTACAAAGCTTCCGAAGTTCTGCACCACTAATTGTACTATGAAAAATTGTCTAGCAAAACGAGCTGATAATTGCTTACTCGAGTTGATATACTGATTCATAATGATTTGACTACTTCTCAATGTCATTGAAGGTTGATGAAGTGAGAGATGAAGTGAATTCATGGGTTAAAAGCAACACCAATGGACTAATCAAGGAGATTCTTCCATCTGGATCTCTACAGAAGGACACTGCACTAGTTCTTGCTAATGCACTCTACTTCAAAGGGGCATGGTACAAACTTTTCGACAAAACCAGAACCGAGCCTAAGTACTTCCATTGTCTCAATGGAGAGAAAATTCAAGTTCCTTTCATGACAAGCAGTGAGAAACACTTCTACAAAGACTGCCATGACTACACTGTTCTCCAAATCCCCTACCAAAATGGCCAAGACACGAGGGAGTTTTCCACGTACTTCTTTCTCCCAACCAAGATTGACGGGTTGCAAAGCATGCTACACCAGTTCACCTCTAATCCTGGAATCTTCAATCAAGAATTTGAATTGGAAGAAGAGAAAATGTCAGAATTTTGGATTCCAAGATTTAAGTTCTCGTACGAGTTTGAAGCATCTGACAGTATCAAGAAACTTGGACTGGACCTTCCCTTTATGGAGACTGGAGAGCTAAATGGGATGGTGAACTCTCCAGGTCCCAACAAGCTGTTTGTATCAAAAGTGTTCCACAAGGTGTTCGTCGAAGTAAATGAGGAAGGAACGGAGGCTGCAGCAAGTACTGCTACCTCATTCGCCTTTGGATCTGCTACTAGTTTTCCAACAGCTAGCTTTGTTGCAGATCATCCTTTTGTTTTCATGGTGAGAGAAGAGACTTCTAAAGTTGTGTTCTTCATTGGTTCTTATGTTAACCCTACATGAAGGACAGCTTGTTTCTGTTCTAGCATGATGTACTTATAAACTGTTAAATTGAACGAATGCAGAGCTACGGTCTCTTACAAAAGTTTGTATACATTACATTAGTCGTATTTTTAGATACGACGTGGTTGACCGATTGTTATCACGATTACATAATTGCAAGAAATCAACCATAGAAGATAATTTGAAAAAAGAGAAGAGGATAAAGTGCAAATTGATGATCAGCAAGACATGTGTATGCTTAGTGTCTGTTTATGAGCAGAGGAGAAATTAAAAATAGGCCTAATCACATTAGCATAGTAATTATGTGGCATCACAGTATAGACTAATCAAGTAAAGAATTCAAGATTGCTTAATTATATAGTTCAGGAATATGTTCTTTCTTTCACATTCATCTTTTTACCTAACACTCATCATGACATCAGTTGAGAGTGAAATTCTTGTTAAAAATTGTCATTTTCCGAAGTTATAAGAATGATCAAGTGATACGGGGTTGGTAAACAGATCGACATCGATAGGTTCAGACGTTCAGCTTTAAGATTGGCTCAAGGCAACAAATGAACTTCATTCTTAATTTCCTCAAAAAGTTCAGACAATTTTTCTCTTACTCCAACAAAACCATGAGCAACAATTCAGGCACAAGTTCAACAGCTTTCAGCCTGAAGCTAGCAAACCATGTCTTACAAGAAGAAATCAAGAAAGGATCAAACTCAGCAATATCTCCATTATCTTTCCATGTCATGTTATCCTTGATCGCTGCAGGTTCCACGGGGCGTACTCTTGAGCAACTTCTTTCTCATTTGGAATCAGACAATGTCCGCGAGCTCAACCTGCTCTCATCAAAGCTTGTTGAGCTCGCGTCTAAGCCTGGAAGCGATGCTAATCTTGTTGGAGGACCTTTGGTGTCCTTTGTTAACGGGGCTTGGGTCGATCAGTCTGTTGGTTTGAACGTTGAGTTTGAATCAGTGTCGAAAGAGTTTTTCAACACTCATGTGAAGGAGGTTGATTTTGTCAACAAGGTAAGAATTTTAATTTACTATACTAGTTTATGAAAGCGTTAGCGTCTTAAATCGATCACAGTATTATAATTCATTGAAATTGTAGTTATATTCATAAACTAAGTTTCATTGCAGGCTGATGAGGTGAGAAAAGAAGTAAATTCATGGGCTGAAAGCAACACCAAAGGACTAATCAAGGAAGTTCTGCCCTCTGGATCTCTAGAACAGAACACTGTACTTGTTCTGGCAAATGCACTCTACTTCAAAGGGGCATGGCACAAACATTTCGACGAATCCAAGACCAAGATCAAGGAATTCCATTGCCTCAACGGAGAGAAACTTCAGGTCCCCTTCATGACAAGCGCGTATGGCGAGAAACACTTCTACAAAAACTACAATCACTACAAAGTTCTCCAAATCCCCTACAAAACAGGAAATGACACGCGGAAATTCTCCATGTATTTCTTTCTTCCTAACAAGACCGATGGGTTGCAAACCATGCTAGACGAGTTCAGCTCCAACACCGGATTCTACAACCAGGAATTCGACCTACAAGAAGAGGAACTGTTTGAGTTCTGGATTCCAAGATTCAAGTTCACGTACGAGTTTGAAGCATCTAGTGTGATCAAGAAACTGGGCCTCGACCGGCCTTTTATGGATACAGGGGAACTTAATGGCATGGTGAACTCTCCTGGCCAGAACAAGCTTTGTGTCTCGAAAATGTTCCATAAGTTGTTTATCGAGGTTAATGAGGAAGGTACAGAGGCTTCTGCCAGTACCGCGGCTGCCATTGTCTTTAAGAGTGCGAGTTTTCCGACAGTGAGCTTTGTTGCAGATCATCCCTTTGTGTTCATGGTTAGAGAAGAGACTTCTAAAGCTGTGTTCTTTGTTGGTGCTGTTGTTAGTCCCAGTTGAAGGCAAAATATGCCCATTTACAGAACATATGTATTACTATTATAAGTATCTCATATGAAGCATATACTAGTAGCAATAAAATTTGTCTCTGATTTTCAAGGCCCCGAACTCTCGAAAAAATTATGTATATGTAATTTCGCTCCTAAATTTAAATCCTGGATCCGCCTCTTCTGAATGGGAGCGACATTCATGGACAACAAATTCATGTGTCAGGTTCTTTTTTTTCTTTTTCTCTTTAACAAGAATTGTTGAGGCTTTTTGGACTAAAAGGGTGATTAGTGCTCACACTTTTGCTAATGTGCTTTAGATTATTTTTATACCATTTGCAACTATTCTTGTTTTTAGATTACTGAAATTGCTAGACATAGATTGCTTGGTTGATCAGTTTAAGAAAGAATCTTCTTTGCTATGTGACATAGAATCGTTATGTTGCTTGAGCTTCAACAGAGAAAGAATACTACAAAATTAAGTATGTAATACGAAAATCATAATTTTGTTATCAGGTAGTGCATTGTACAAATATATCTATAAACTTGTTACATCCATTATCGTGTTATCAAAATATTATTCCACATTACATTCATTTGAAATCTAACCTCTCCACTTGAATAGTGAAGTATTTGCAATCATCTTTCCTTCTCCTTCTTGGAGATTTGATTTCGTATGTTCTTCATCATCCAAGCATTCGATCTAGTTTCTAGGGCCTACACACACTATTCGCACTATCAGGGAAGTAAGAACCAGATCGAAGTTTTGATCTCATCACCAACCCACTGCCGATGCAGAACCAAGGAGGTATACGGGTTCATGTGCTTGTAGAAATTGGAAAAGAGAGACCACACGAGCTTCGTGGTAGATACCGGAGTGAAAATTAAGAAGAAGGTGTCATGAATGACATATCATCTGTCTTGATCCCATTTTCGTACCTTTTTTATTTGTTTTGAAACGGCGAAAATGACTCAATCTCCTGATCTATTAGGTGGAGTTGAAACATATTACCAACTGAACTGCACTTTATTGTTATCATCTTCCTACTTTGATTTTTCTAGTCAACAACTTGCAACTTTAAGCCCGACTTAATTATTATAGATAATAATTCAAATGCCTTTTTTAAGAAGAGGTGAGATTTATGAGTAATTCCAATTTCAGTTGTAAAAATGTAACTAGACACGTTAAAGTAGAAAGATGGAGTTGAGTTGAGATACATCGAGAATATTAGATTTGCGATTTCAATATAAATTGCGCAACAGAACATAAGAACAATACAACAAGTTGTGGGAGACAAGACGACCGAACGATGTTAATGCGTCGTTATTTTTTGAATTTGTTTACAAAATGTCGAACTAATATTTTACATTATAAATCCATGTTTATTATTTCGACGTTATATATGTAAATCTGTAATGTTTATCCGTCCGTAAAAGAAAGAGCAAGAGTCTTTCCTTGAAGAACAAACAAATAAATCCAAATCCCAGTTTTGGAGCTCGACATTGTTCATAGTCATAACAAAACATTTCTCATCAATCACATAAACCCCACTAAAATTCCACTTCTTTCCCTTCTGTAAATTTCTTCTCACAAAAGTTTCTCCTCCATCTCCAATCAACGAGAGCACCTCGATTCTCTCCGATCAATGAATTGTTCTCACTGACTCCCAACTTCACCGGACTGTCAGACATGGCGGATGAGATCGCCGCCCTCGTTTCGGCTCTCTCGTCGCCGGAAGACTTTTCTCAGAAGCTTCGTTCCGATGTATCTGCTCCCGAGCTTCGTCTAGGGTTTCAGAAGCTCTACTCCATTCTCAGGCAATCCGTGAGACCTGTGGAGGTAGTAGAGAGTGATGTAAAAGGGAGTAGTGGCATGTTAGGGCTCGAGGTTTGGGACCAGGCTCGGACTCATGCCTTGGTTTCTGTCTCGCTTGCTGTTGCCAAAGCCGTTAGATCATTGCCTGGTGTGTATTTGAATTGTGGGATAGTAAATGTGTCAATTTTTTTGATTGATTGAGTATTTGATGCTGAGTGTTTATTATTTGTGTTATGCAGTTGGGGAAGTGGAGCCGGTGGCTGTAGCGGTAGTGCAGCAAATGATTGAGTTTGCGATGTGTTATTTAGAGAAATGGATTAGGAGATGCGATGACTTGAGTTATCAGGTGTGTGGTTGTTTGAGTTTGCTGATTATTATTAATCTTGATTTAAATTTCCATTTTTTTCCGTATGTTAAAAGCTACTTATGAACGATGTATTGGTTTGGTATTTATGAATGGATATGCTCATTTGTATTCGTATTGCAGTTATATTAGTTGCTGTTTGTTTACGTATCTTTGTTCTTTCAGAGCATTATGAATGCATTACAACTCCTGGAGGTATTGTTAATTGATGGAGTAGATAAAGATATAGATCATTCACAGACATGTTCCACGAATATTCTCGTGGACTTGTTGCCCGCTGTTGCGGATAAAGATGATGCTGATAAGTGGCAGGACCATGTTAAGTGCATGCATCAAGGTATAATTTGATATCCTACTTGGTTTTCACTTGGTCTATGCCTTTCATTATTCAATTTCTAATCCATTCCTATTTTATATTCTTTTTGAAGGGTCTATGTGCTCCCAGGAAAAGGAAGCTGATGATCGCTTGTTGATGGGGTTGGTTTCTGAGTGTGTGCAAGTTGATAGTGTGAGTTCCTTTGTTTCTGGGCAGTCTTCTGTGTACAATGAGAATAAGCTGACTACTCTTTCCAAGCACTGGGCTATTGTTCATGTGAGGGGCACCTATCGTCTAATTTTACTTTGCAAGGAGCTTCTGGAACTACCATCATCCTTTGATGAGAAACAAGCAAGTTTCAGTTTGAGGAAAAGACTTCCTACTTGTCTGAGATTATTTAAGTTACTAGGAAGCCTCATCAAAGATAACCCACCAGTTGATTACGACAATATGTTATTGCAATCTGCTGCTTCCTTTGTGAACACATTACCTACCTTGTTTGGAGTGGGTGTTGAGTTTGCAAATAGTGGTGCTGTGTTTGAGAGCAATTATGACAGTCTTGCTGTGCACTTGTTAGAAGAATTTCTTAAAGTTATGCAAGCAATATTCTGGAAGAGCTATGTATATCTGAATATCCAAGCATGTGTTGCTGCTTCTATCTTGGGAAGCTTGTATTCTGACGTCTGGAGGTACTCCTCTGTTGCGATTCCTAAGCCACCTTTGGCTTACTCTCCTCGGGTGGTTATTTTTGTTCTGAAACTCATTTCAGGATTAAAGGACCAATCCCTTAACACCTTTGAGTTGGAGGACCGGAAGATGATACATGAAGACGGTCGTGTAAAGGTTCATCTGCCTTCATCGCAGATCTCTAATAGAGAAGTTCCTTTGTTGAAAAAGAGCACCTTGGAGGATCTGTTTGAAGTAATATTCCCTTCATCAGTGAACTGGCTAGATATTCTGATGAATCTTCTCACCTTCCTTCACTCTGAGGGTGTTAAACTAAGGCCTATGCTAGAAAGATCATTTTCTAGTATGACTAAAGCATCTGGTTGCTCTGATGCAGAAAATGTCATTTGCCATGAAGATGAAGCCCTTTTTGGTGATCTGTTTTCTGAGGGTGGGCGCTCCGTTGGATCAGCTGATGGATGTGAACAATCCAATGCTGCTGCGACCATTTCTGGCTTTAGCAATATTCCATTTCAGGCAGCAACAGAATTGTTGAGTTTTCTGAAAAATTCTATTTTTTCGCCTCAATGGCATCCCTCGGTGTATGAAGCTGCATGCAGAAAGCTTGGTGGCAACCATGTTGATGTTTTGCTCTCTGTACTTAGTTGCCAGGGTTGTTATCCTGAGGAGAGGAGCTATGGTATCAGTCTAGCTGAAGAGCGGAAGATTGGATATGTACATGAGCTTTGTTTTGAATTATTGCAGAGTCTCATAGTGCATAGATCTTTCTCTGAATCTCTCGAAGAGACTATTGTTGATAAAATACTGGTTTTTCAAAACGGTATGTATGCTTACAGTGATCAGACGCTTGCTGTGGTGGCCTGCATACTTTCATGTCGAGTGGGTTCAGCGGGTTCAAGCTTGAGAAGGAAGATATATGGAAGTTTTGTGAAATTTATCCATCAGAAGGCAAAAACAATCTGCTCAACATGCCCGGGGTTGAATGAAATTGCTGAAATCCTCCCTTCCACATTTCATGTTGAGATGCTTCTAATGGCTTTTCATTTCTCATCCGATGAGGAAAAAGTTGCACTGGCCAGTAAAATACTTGCATCACTAAAGTCTATAGATGCCCTTTCTCCAGGTTTTGACTCTACGCAGTTGTCGTGCTGGGCTCTACTTGTTTCGAGGTTGGTATTAGTACTCCGGCACATGATTTATCACCCACGCGCCTGTCCATCAGCATTGTTGTTGGATTTCAGAACCAAATTAAGAGAAGCTCGTGAGTGGCGCATGCTTAGCTCCACAAATTATTTGTCTTCTTGGCCCGCCA
>JAYMSL010001837.1:0-15821 GCA_036897195.1 Plantago coronopus
ATAACCGCTTCGAGAAGCAGGTCCTGAGCCCTGGAGCTAACCACATGGTGAGCCTCTTACCACTTTCTTCGAGTAGTTTGCTAAGTCCTCCCTGAACTGCTAATGTAAAGCTAGTAGGGTTTATGCTAGAGTTGCTATTTTTTATACTTGTAGTTTTGTCTCTTCCTGCTTCTTGAGGATCTATTTACATTATTGGTAATACAATTTGTGTTGTTTATCTTTAGGATATTGACTTTAATTCGTAGAGTTGAATTTAATTGAATCTATGTCCTGGAAACTTCGTAGGTTTTACCTGATGAATTTGCTATGTTGTACAAACGGAGCTGGAATGACTCCATTTGGGTAACACTTTCCTGCTGGGACAGAATCAGGTGGGATGTAGAACTACGCCATTTCCATGGCTTCTTGATGTTCGAAAAGGGTTGGGCTGCTTTTAGAGAGGCTTACCAACTGTGTAGTTCGGACACGGTGAACTTTGCTTACGACAAAGTTTCTCACTTTGAGGTGCGTGTGTATGGTAAGGGTGGTATGGAGAAGGAGTCTACAAAACCAGTCCCCCGTCGACAGATCCTTGCAGAGCGTGTGCCTGAGGTTGAGCCAGAACCAGCTGTTGTCCTAGAAGCAACTTTGTTGAGCGATTCATCTGAGGGAGAACAACTGACAGCAGGTTAGAAACGTTGAAGGGGTATTATTGTATTTTCCTTTCTGTACATGTGGTGTACCTAAAACCTGTTGAATCTTTGCAGGTGCCATGAGAGCTCAGCTGGAATACGAGGCTAAGAAGAGCAGAGAAAGTGGTAAGAGGAAGAGATTCACTACAAGGATGGAAGGATGTGGTTGCTCGAAAAGAGGTAAATAATCTGCATCATATATCATTGGAATTTTAGCTACTGAGATGTGATTAGTTTTGTTCTGTTCTCTAGTGTGGATGTATGACTTTGTTTGGTCCTGCAGGGAGGAATTGCAGCTCTCCTGACAGTGTTGATTCCATAGAGGAAATGATGGAAACAGATTTGGAATGGAAAGCTTCAAGGGTTACTACTTCTCCAGGTTGCAAATAAGTTTTTCTTTTGTTCTGTTTTTATTTTCCAGCATTCCTGCATGCGTACTAATGAATTGATTAACAGTGGATGACCTGAACGAGGGCTTGATACTCACCCAGCTCTCTCCAGGATCTAGGGCTAATGTTCCAAGGACACCACAGCGGTACATTGGGTCAGGTTGGATTTTAAGTGGACTCTGCTAAGACTCTGTTATAAATTTGTATGTATAGTTTGATTTAATCGTTTTGTTAAATTATGTGTTTGATTTGATGAACTGCTAGGTTCTAACTCCACTCCAGGCTCTGGATCTGGAAGTGGCCGTCTGATGATTCGAACTCCACCGGTCCAGCCGCCTCCTCCTCCACCGCCTCCACCTCCACCACCACCCCCAACAGAGAGCATACCACTGCCTCCAATAACAGGTGTATCCTATGCATCCCCTCCACCACCTGCTATTCCATACTACTAATCATTCTCCCCTATACTACCATGAGATACATCAAGGTACAACTGCTGCCAGAATCTTGGAAAGGACAAACATGTGAAAGCATAAACTTTCCATTTTTCAGAGATTTTGGTGTTTGGATGATGCAAAACATATACCATAGTGTAGTCTAAGAATCTCTATTTATTAATTACTATTTTTTTTGGATTTCTTTCTTCAAAAATGTCTGTAAGATGTATTGGCAGTATCAGTCTTCTGTCTGAGAAAAGATGGTCTGAACATGATACTGGGATTCAAAACAGACATTATATGTTGATTTTTTGTACAAGTTCTTATTGTGTATACTTACAGATCCATACTCAATGGATTTTATACTTGATGCTTTCAGAGTATTACTTTCCTGTTTCCTTGCCGCAAACACTCAATCTTTACTTGTGCAATTTCAAAATGCAGGTTACATGGATAACTAATGAAACGCGTATCATCTAGTATACAAAATTCAAGAAATGGTATTAGAAGAATCAGTTGAAAATCATATAAACTGATGCTTCTCCAGCTTCTGCTGTTCTGCATTTGGAGGCTATAAAACGAGTCAAGCAAAAGGAGCACCAAATTTGAGACACAAAAACAGTGTCTTAAACCCATGAAAAGCCAAAATCTCTTCCCAAAGCTTAATCAAATTAACACCCTTTGTAATAATCACGTCGCCTTGAGTTTACGAGCAAGATGAAATCAAAATAAAACTCAGGAACACACGTCTTTATTATAGCAACAAATTTCACCAACTTATGTACACATAAACAGATCACTAACTTTCCTATACCCAAGTTGGACACAAATATGGGATACTTCACATCTAAACCAAAAAATAACTCTATGTACCAAAAGTCTTTCGCCATCCAGAAATACACACTGTAAAACTCTGATCCTATAATATCTTTTTAGAAGAATTATTTAAGAAAAAAATAAACAAGACAAAAGAACACAAGCTAGCTACTATCATTCAATCTTGCAGTTTCGCATTTCTGAGCAACGGCATCAAACTTTGTCAATTAGAGCAGCGTGCAGGCAAGACACTTCCACAAAATATTTCTCTCTCTTATTATCTCGTTTTCCAGGGCATCATTCAAAGCGTATTACTATGCAAGATATATCATCTTTACTTTTTCTTGCTAAAGCCTCTGTTGTCAAACACTTGGCTGCGGCTTGAGGATTCTTTATGTTTTTTACCAAATCGACTGCTTCTTGGTTGTCCATCACCTAATGAAAATTAATTAAAGAAATTAATACATTTTATTCTGTATGTTATATTCACATCAAGAACATTACAAATTTAATCATGCCTAAATGTATTTATATAAGGCAAAAGAAATAGTACGATATTTAACATTCATAAATCATAATGAGTAGTGGCTTCAAATAAAATGGGAGTTAGTTTAGATCGTTAGCTTCAGGACTAAACTGACAGACACGCAAAGTATAATCTTCAACTGAAACCGATAATGATTCTTTAACAAAAAAGTCGTACCTTCCACAAGCCATCACTTGCCAATATCACAAACTTGGTGCTGGAATCAATCCTCACATTACACACATCTGGTTCTGAACTCAAATGTGCTTTAAGATTTTCATCTCCAAAAGCCCGTGCAACAGCCAGTTGGCCATTAACCC
Source organism: Plantago coronopus (assembly GCA_036897195.1). NCBI lineage: Eukaryota > Viridiplantae > Streptophyta > Magnoliopsida > Lamiales > Plantaginaceae > Plantago > Plantago coronopus. The sequence goes on from JAYMSL010001837.1 coordinate 3,160, forward strand.
GAGGTACATCCCCTGAAATACAAATCCTAATTTTTATGGCTACCAAATATTATAAAATCCAACTTGAAATGTAGTTAACTTACTCAGACGATCAGAAGAAGAATATAAGATATTATTATTACCTGGAAGAGTTGTGACAAAACCACCTTGCTTCTCTATTCTTCTCCTCTCTTTATGTGGTTCGTGGTCCACGCTTAGTTGCTCGGCCACTCCTCCTTTACAGATGACAGCTCTCGAATCACCAACATTAGCCACCCATAAATTTTTCCCATCAATCACGATGGCGGTTACTGCAGTCGAGCCTCCGGGTCCTAATTGCATCGATTGGTCTAAAATGGTTTTATCGGTTATACCATACGCATTTTTTATGGCGGTCTTTGGGTCGTCCCAAAAAGTAGGCTGCATGGTTTTAAAATTAGAAATGGTTATAGAGTAATGAGTGAGGAATAATATCGCACCTAAACAAATTCGCATATAAATCGTCCATTTCCATAAATGATATACAGCATATGATTGCTAAAACATGGTAAAGCCTATAGCATCCTTTGAGGATGCTACCCATACTGACAGGCTATATCTTTCTAATGTAGTAAGAATCAACCTTATTACGAGAATTAACACGTATGCCTTCCTACTACACGCAAGCATTTTGCACGTGTTTTGAATTGGAAATTAATCAGTGGAAGCATGTATTAATGCTAAAAGGAAAAGTAAACATGAAGTTTGACTATTTCTTGCCATGTACATGAATATCTAGTGCTTGAGGCACTAATGACCAGGGATGGAGGGACGAACGAAAACCTTAAAGACTCATTGTAAAATGTAAACCTCTATAACGATAGTTGTTTCCCAAAGTATATTCATCAAGAGAACAAAAATTGAACACACTAGTGATGTTATCAAAGCATTTTCCTTGGAGCTATATGGACTCTGCCCCAACAACTAAACTAATTTCAACAATTTCAGTTAAAACACATCAGGAGATGAAAGCATAAACTACATAGTGATATGAGACACTTCATCACAGTCAAATCAAAATCAATCGAAAATCACACGATTTAACAAACAAAGCAGCAGCACATCAAGAGTGAAGCAAACCAAACCTGTTCAAGTATATTGTCAAAGAGATTATCCTTGAGATAACTAGGCACCCGATCACCAAGATGTCCGTCGAAAATCGCAAACAAACCAAGCACATGGTTATTGCTCTTCCTGTACTCTGCTACATGATAATCCTCCATATCATGCCCTGACTGACCTTCTACCAAATGAAACCCATGGCAGACCTTATTCGTAATATTCGTAGACTTAAATTTACTCTTCCCCTTTCCAGTATCCGGAGATGATCCACCTAAACACTACAACCAAACAAATTGATTCTTAACAACCCCCATCATCAAAACAAACAAATTATTCACCAAAACAGTAAAACCCCTCTACACAATCGCATACCCCAAAACCAATTCCGTCAACAAAACCAATACAGAAACACCAAATTCTTTACAAGAACAGAAATCAAATTACCTTGATGCAGCCAAGGGGATTACAAGAAGAACGTCGTTTCTCCATGAGAAAACAGAGAAGGAGTGATCAAATGAAACAAAGAAAACAAATTAAGAAAAGAGAATCAGAAACCCATGAAGGGGTTTTGGTGAAGAAGGAGTTGATTGAAGAATTTGTCCCTTGAATATATGTATGAATGATTAAATGTTGACTTGAAAAGGGGGATGGGGATTGTGTGTGTTTTCTGACGAAACAAAACAAAGTTGAACAAGTCTATAATACTACCAGACTGGTACATCTACATACTACGGTTATTTCAAGAAGATGCATGGAATTTTCTTGCTTCCCATCTTTCCCACTACTATCCTATTATTATTCCGTGTGCCTACGTGTGCCCTTTCTTTCTTTTTTATTTGTCCCGTCTCATTAATTCGGTTTTTCTAAACACACGTTTGTTACATTTCGAGTCGAACGTGATCGTGATTAGATATGTGGCGGTGGTGATGTTGGTCTATACCCATTCTTGAAGATCGAACACGATTGCGATTAGTTGCGTGAGGATCGTATTTTGATTTGCTATAATTCGCACAAATATTGTATGTTGTTTAATTAGCATATATGTCGTTGATTATGTCAATTACGATTTCGTAAAGATCATACTTGGAAAATTATTTAAATAACTATAAAGTACTACTATCAGTTCGTATATAATATCATATTTTTACTCATTTACCGTGGGTTAGATATTACTTGCAACAATTGCAATAGCATATATACTTCAATGCATCATGGAATCATGGCAACTTCTGCATTTCACATAATACTCATTGCCAATGAGAATTAGTTTTATTAAAAACTTCTTTTTGAAAATAAATAAATTCATAAATCGGGTTTATGCATGTAAAGAAAGTGATATCTTGTGAATAGTATAATATTTCTAATTTCATTTTAAATGTCGACACACTTTTAAAAAAGTGAAACTTTGCGAAAGATATAATCAGGATTCCATATAATCATTGTAAACTAAAATTTATTTATTGTTTAAGGTAACAAAATATGACCAAAAAGTACAAAAAAAATATGCAATGAAAGTTCATGAGTTATTATAACTTAAAATAATGGAACTTTAATGTAATTCTTTTAAAATAATAGCAAAGCGTTTCTAATATAAACACAGTTAATATGATGAGAAGTTTTTTAAATAACGAATCAAAATATTGTGCTCGACTATATGTATAAGTGTTCAACCAACCTTTTTCTTTTTCTTTCACTCTCCCTCCTTTCTAATTTCTCTTTCACTTTTTTTTTAAAAAAAAAGAAAAGAAATTATTTAGAATTTGTAAGTTGAAAGGAATAATGGATAGGATTATAGAATTGTGGGAGTGATGCGCGTTTACCGATTCAAAGTCCACCTGAAAGTCGACGTGTTGCAATCTTGACCCCTTGGTTTTTGCAATTTTCGATTTTTGATCCTTAAAAACTTCTTTTTATCCCTTCAATGGAGATTTTGCTGCCCTTTATCAAACTACTCCAATTACCAAAGCTACTCCTTCTGCTCCCTACTTGATTGCATGACTACCAAAACCGAAACAAATCACAAAACAATAAAAACGAAATCAACACATCACATTTCACCACGATTATTCTAACACAAACACAATCTCCGAAACATATTTGGACATTCAATCTCTCCCTTTTTAATATGATTTTAGAAGTAGGAATTATCATTTTGTAGCTTTTACTTTCTTGGGGATCCCTACTTAATGGCAAAACTAGTAAAACCAAAACAAATCAGAGTGTTGTTGATTGTGTTTTGTAATTTTTGCATCTTTTTTAATAGTGTTATAGACGTAGTAAAATGATCAGGCTCTATTCTTTTGAAATTACTGAACTGGAAAAATAATTAAAGCTCTATTCTTTTCAGTTTGAAAATTACGAATTGAACTGATCTAAACTGAAATTATCTAAAGTGAAATACGAAAAGTTGAACTAAACTTATCTGAATTGAATGTGACTGAATTCAAGTTGAAAATAATAGAGCCTAATTCGTCTACCAGCAATCAGACATACTGGTAAACTGAATCTAGACGTAGTGAATGATCAACAACATGTCATAGTTCGTCTACTAGCAATCGAACATAGTAGACTTCTTTTATGTGAATTCAACTTTTAAAAGTTTTTGCCTGTGGTGTACACTCTACAGGGCCACCGGAGGTCAAATATTGCTCTGCTAGCACATCAAAATATGAAATGCACTTTGATATTGACCATTAGGTTCCACAAATCTCACTGTAGCAATTCAGCATTGAACATTCTGGGTTCTCACCTATCTTCATTAATACTTCTGCACAAGTACAGCACCATCTAATTCACATGTCAATAATACAGTACACCACTGCTGGAGATTGCAATATCTCATTAACATAATGAGCTTCAGTATTTGACCTGCAACTGTCAACTTCAACACCCAAAGAATTGTTTTAAAATTTAAACAAATCAAACAATTTAGACCAGCTACCCTGTTGCATATAAAAGAATAGAACCATGATATCATCCACTTTTCCCTGCACAACTTTACTTTTGAACTCGAAATGAATCATACCGTGTCAGGGTGTGTGTTATAATATACTCTTCAACACACCCGTGCATAATATAATATAATGAAGAAAGTCAAGAAACACAACCATCAACTAAAAGAGGAGAAGAATCATATTAGAACAACAGGGAATCCCGAACTGTAGATCTCTCCTCAAATCTGCTGCGTTCTACATGAAATGGGGTTAACCATCCAGTCTTACAAGGGAGGTTACTTATCTGCATCTAACAATCGCAGCAAGAATGGTATCTTACATATGTATACATATAATGTACATGCTCTTTTGGACCAATTAGATTGAATGGTATTAGGGGGAAAGAAGACTAGTACTAATACATTATCTACGAAAATGGATATTTACAACTTGTGGCTGCAAGTACTGGGTTTGTTGGACAGAAATTGCTAGAGGTAAAAAGGGATGGAACAGGAAAGATGAGATCTTTTTCGTTCTGCCATCAGCATTTCCAGCTTCCGGTCCTGTTCGAGTTCAAATAATCAATTTTAGTTTAATGTCACACTAGAGATATGGAAATGAGATTCAGTTTGGACATGGCAATTTATCAAGCAAATAGCATTTAAGTTCTGGATAAAATACCAGGTTTGATCTTGAACTTCAAAACATTTGGTTGCTTTCTTGAAATGAATTTGATGGGATGGTCAGTAGACTGTCTGTGACGGTCAGCTGCTGATATAAGCTGCAATAGATTGATCATCAAGTTAACACACATTAAACATTATACAACCCCAGAGGTCAATGCACAAATTCAATTTAGGGGCAAGATTCCTTAAGGTAAGTTTAGATGAGTCGGATTGAGTTGAGTAGAATGTAAGCTTGGATAATTCAAAAAACTTGGTCAGAACAATGTGGTGAGATTATTTTATTCCTGATGTAGAATTCTTTGCTACTGAAATTGAAATATGTATATTCAATTATATAGGTGTAATATTTTATCAGTAGAAATTGTCAAGAACAAATCATTTTCCCAAACATTACACATACTTGGGATGGGTTGCTCTGAGTTGAAGTATATGGTTCAAATGAACAATATAGGCTTGAGAACTCCCAAAGGTAACTCGTGGGATGTTACTACGGAGACATACTTTGACTGATTTAGGTGGTAGAGCGGTAGGAGGGAGGAGTTGCAAGTAGGAGCGTTGTTTTAGGAGTTTAGTGATGATAGCTTTGTAATACATCAATTATTCAAAACACAACAACAAAAGAATTGACCGGTAATAAGCCTTCCAGAAAATTACAAAACGAAGTAGACCTTCAAGTAGAAGTAGAACATGACCGCCAGGCATGTTCAAATTGAAAAAAATAGAATATGGACCAGAGTCGAACCTTTTCGTCGTACCGGAACAGGGAGTGGTCAAAATAGGCTGATGGGCTTTGTGACTGACAACTAAAAGGCAAACTGCCTAACATCTTCTTCACAAACTGCAGCGTCAAAGTGTTAAATCAATTATGAGGATAAACAGGTATTATCTTTTTAACTAACACTCTTTTGCTCGAGTACCTAGAGAGAAGTACCTGTGGCAGGCTGGTGGCTTTCAATTTATTGCATCGTAACTGCTCCCGGGCGTGGACATCATTTGAATGAGAAGATACAAAATTCATATAAAATGAATCCTTTGACGAGGAATGGAAATGGTCACAGAACAGCTCAAACAATAAATAAAGCTCATCCGCTGAGTTCTGCAAGAGGAAGATGACTGGTCAATGCAGGAGACCAATCCATTTGCTTCCTGGTTTCACTAATACCAATTACGTGGCAAATCTCAATTAATAGAAATAATTGATATATCTATCAAGGACCATAAAGAGCTCGCACGCACTGTAAATCCCAAATATATATAATATAAGAACTCAATACCTGATAAAACGCAATAATTTCAGTTGTCTCCATATTATATACGGCAAAGAATGCAGGATGGTTATCTGTATTTCGAGCTACCTGTAGAGCAGAAACATGTAGACGAACTAATCTTGGTTAGAGAAGAGAACTCTCAGAAAATGGACAGTACTAGTAAAAAACGACACAGAAATGCATGATGTCACAACTCACAAACATAACATCAAAGATAATACATGAACTAATTTGTCCTGTATAATTGGCAGACCCGTTACATGCTCAGAATGGGCAAAAAGAACATGAGCTAGAATAACGATTCCAATAGTATCCTATCATCCTAATTTTGATTATTTAAATTATACACATGAGTACAAAATTTAAAGCAAAATAAATTAAAGTTCCATCTATGTGAGATTTCCACATCTTGAATAAGAATAACTCTTCTTTTTTTCTTTTTTTTTTACTTATAGTTGCCCCAGACTTCCTATAGTTGCGCTGAAGTTCCAATGTCACACATCTTGAATAAGAATAACTCTTCTTTTTTTTTTCTTGTTTTTCTTATAGATCTTTCAGACTTACAATCACAGAAATCTTCAGCAACAGTTTTCCAGAACGGTAGGTTAAGAGTGTGAAATTGGAACTTCAGGGCAACTATAGGAAGTCTGGGTTTTAAACTGACCGTACATGGCAAAGAATGCAGCAAAAAACATAAACGGGTTCATTTGTCCTTGTTAGGTTCATTGGGACAGGTATGTTGATATCCACGATTCACGTCGGATCCAGTAAAAGATAATGTTCACAAATGACAGAGGTAACATTTATATCAAATCCTGGCTATAACACATGAGATGGCATATTATTTGCATTTTACTTTGTATCATTCTCAAGAGAATATATCAGAAGATACTGAAAACTCACCCCACCATCAACGCTCCCAAACTTGATCAACAGGTGATGTCGGTCTAAGAATTGGACCTGTGCCATAATTGTCAATAATCAAATGTTGTAGAGAGAAGGAAAGCACTAAAACGTGAACCTTTTATGTACCTTCCATATAACTAGATCAACATAATCTTGGAAATGATAGTAAAACTTCTTCTTCAGGCCTTGCATTCTCTGATGACCACAAAGAATAAACATTACTACAGAAGAATAAACGTATATAGTTTGATTTTTCAGATAAAAGAATTTGAAAAGTGACTTCCAAACATCACAAAACGCATGGATGGTCAAATACATGAACAAGCTCCTCGGGGATCTAAAATTCCATATTCTACAGAGGAAAAGTTCAAGGAATAATTAACTCTCCCACGTAAGGGCTCATGGTGATTGGTGACATTTAGACGGATATCACGCACGCCTAGCTATATGTTAACTGATTAGATAGACGGATATCATGCGCGATCTTATGCAGGCCGCTATGGATGCTGGAACAGCGATAGCGCCGCTATATCGCAGCGCTATCAACAACTGTACAAAATAAGCTTAGAGTTTCAACAACTTCCAAAAGCTACTGTAAGCTTATGAGTGTACAGCAAAGTGTGTACTTTTCAGGTACGGCAAGGTAAGTAATGGCACATTCTGCCAAAAAAAAAAAAACTCAACCAAAGTGCTAATTGCATCCCCTCCCCTGATTACATAAAAGAACAGAAAACGAAAGATAATAGAGTGGAACATAAAAAAATCCAAGGGGAAACAAGGAACACCTTGCAGATGCTAGATCATGAACAGAATAGCAAACCATATACAATTTGAGAAAATGTTGCAAATCCCAAACACTACCAACTCTTAACAAACCATGTACGTTAAAGCATAGGACTCTGAAGATTTCAAGTTACACTAAGAGGTGACAAAGAAGCAAAGGGATGAAAAAGATAGAGTTCACAAATGACAAATCCATAAACAGTGGTGTACTCACCAGAGTTGGATCGTCTTCTTCATTCCATATCCCTTGAAATATAAAGGACAGCAAGCGCTGCTTTAAACCACTCAGAAAAGAAGCACCTTGAACATGCAAACCGTTCCCGGTATTATGTGTTCTTCTCCCGTCCGGAACTGCTGTAGCCTGAATAATTAGAAGAGAGTCAGCCCTATTCAAAAAGCAAGAAATATCACTTTGGATAGAACTTGATGACAGCAATAGTTTGATGTCCAAATTTAGGGGATAAAGACCGTTCATGTTCACACTTCACACATTTATAGCAGATTTGCTGGTGATACGCATCAACTAAAGTCACAAAGTTTAATGAACGGATATATTAACTAAGGATTTTCCCTTGAGAGACAATTATTCTACTTCTTTTTTCATGCACTATTTATATTTTATCCTCTCTGAAGTCATTTGACCCTCCAAGAAAAATTCGCAGAACATGTCACTATGACGCAAGAAGAGACTACAGCAAGCCTGCGCTTCTATATATTCATCATTCACTGAGGAGATTGATGGAGGGTATTCATAAATAATGTAAATCTGACCATGCTCATCACACAAAATTCAGAACACAATTAGGAGGACAACCCACCCATGAAATAATGTGCCAATTTTATCAATTAATTGAGGCTATATGTTACGGAAATAGGTTCTATCACTATACTACTTGCCTGAGCACTGGAATTGAGAAACAACTCATCATCTTCCCGGCAGTACTCCCCAATTGAACGCACGTCAACAAGGTTGCCAGAGTCTCTAATCTGGAGAATGTGTATTTTTTGATAACGAAGGGACACTATAGCCAATAAATCATCATACAAGAAAACACTCATGCACTGGGACAAGTTGATATAATCATTGCGGAAAACCCTCTCGTCAAGAACAACTCCATCTTGCAATCTAAGAAAAAGAAATTAGATTTTTAGTCATGGAAATGTTCAATATTTGGGTTCAAAAACAAAAGTAGCATGATGCCACCTCACAAGGTGAAATGTTATCTTCTCAATAGATGGGATTCCTGGAATTGCACCATCAACAGCCGGTGCATCATGAATTAATGGAGTCGAAGTTGCAAATATGCCAAACTGATTCTTTTCTGCATATAGAAAGAAATCTTTGCAGATGAGCTCTCCAGCAGAAGCGAGGGGAACATTGTATATTTGGGTGAAGAAACTCTCAAACTTGTTGGCTTTAGAAGGAAGCTCATTATCATAACAATCCAGTTGTTTGCATGAAAAGGATAACCAAGTTGGTCTGTAAACAATAAGATCCTGATGATTCCTGCTGAAGGTTACAAGATATTGTCCATCATCGCTGAACTTACGAAACAGAACATCTGGGCACTCGATGTCATAAATAGTATGATTTGGAACGATGTTCTCGTAGAATCGCCTGGCACAGTGGACCTGGAATAACTCATAGTTAAAACTCATTTTGACTATATACAAATTGAGAAAGATCCCACAAAGTTTCAGGTTATTCGTATGTGCACATGGACGGATACCCAAGCATTGACAGATTGCACTACACAGCCTAGTTCTACGAGAAATTGAAGAAATAATTGGTGATGATCAAAGTTTCACCAATTGATGGCTTTGTGATTTACATACGAGATTGCCCTTAATGGTATTTTGACCCCAGCCCCACTAAATATAATCAAACAATCCATTCTCCTAAACAGGTTGGTTTAAAATCAACTTCAATATGGCACTACTCTTTTCCAGATTTCCTATTCCCAATTTCACAGAACACCCAACCTATTTTTCAAAGAGTAAGTAACTCATAGTACATGACAACACTGAAGAATACAAAAACATGTCTCCTCAAGTACATCTTTGGTACAACCAGAAACTTGTAGCATAGGTAGGACTGCACATGCATATCTAACCAAACCTTAACTAAACCAAATCATTCTACAGCTTCCTTTTCGAATCCTTAAGACATCCACTATCATGTACTACAATTATCCGCATGTTAACATTCATAATGCTTATTTTCCCGAATTCTTGATAATCAATTCCAAAAAAAATAAAAAAAAACCACCAAACTCTCAAAACTAAAGTCCAAACACAACACTCTTCTCCAATTCACAATTTCCCAACTCATGCCAAACTGACCCCCAACCTACCTAAACTCACCATGTTCAGTCCAATAACAGCAAACTCTACCAATCAAATAAAACAACAAGGTTCAAACTTAACATAAAGTAAAATCACAAACTGAGCTGAAACATGTCTGAGCTAAAAGAAACAATCAAATGGACACGAAAAGACAAAAAGAGAGAGACAAAGAGGGTAAGTGAAGAGTACATTGGTGCCAGGAGCAGGGGTAGAAATCTGGCGGTTGAAAATCCGTGCCGTGACATTGTTGCTTCTAAACATCAAGTCACAAATTAGAGTAACAATAACAAACCCCTCTGTCTCTTAAATCAAGCCTTGTTGCTTCACTCGTCTTCTCCGATTCAGAACTATGAACCCAATTAGAATCCTCTTCCACATGGATATGCACAATTGAACCAACTGGTTTACTAAGAGTGTATCCGTAATCTATGTATCTATATGTAACTCATGATTGCTTGATTGTTAGGTTTGGTCGAGCCGCCATGAAAAGCCAAATAGGGAGAGGGGAGAGAGTTGTAGAAAGCATTAAATAGAATTAGTGCAGCAGCCAATGAGCTTGCAGAGATCTCTGGTTTTGCTAAAAAATCTGTGTAAGCACTGTGTATAAGAAGAAATGGAGAATAAGGATGAAGAAGATAAAGATGAGGAGTAGTAGAAGAGTGAGGAGGTTTGAGGACTAGTAACAGAATGTTGTTGGTGTTTGTGTGTCCTCTGTTACAACCACTACTACTACCCACCTCATAAATTCACATTTCCTTTTGTTTAATATTTTTTCCGGATTATTTTTTTAATTTACAAATTACTTTTAAAACGATCGGGTCTTTTTTATATACGGATGTCTTGATAACTTTGTAGGAGAAGCTCGTGGATTCAATGTTTGAGCCATGATTTGAACCGGATATTTTATACCGTACGATGAACGACTTTAATGTGTTATGTCGTGTTGATGTTCGTATAAAACGAAGTAAACAGAACTAACTAGGTATTATGTCATATTTATTAAAACACATTTATATATTATTAGAAAATAAATATAACAAAGGATAAAAACCTGCATAATTGAAATATAATACTCCCTCCGGTCATTTTAAAACTTCCTAACCTGTTGCTTTTTCTTAGTTTAAATAATAGTACTATATTAGGGTCTAAACTTGTAACGTAACGCTAAAAAAACGTTAGGGAGTTTTTATTAAAACGTTAATTTTACTCGAGTTGATTTGATAATGGTTACGAGAAATTTGTCGGGTTCAGAGCATGAACTATAGACAAAGACTTTTTCTTGGTTTAGACCACCTATTGGAAAGACCACCAAAAAGACCACATTTAATTTTGATTGGAAATTCGCGGATCCGGGTCGGGTCAGATCGAATCCGGATTATATAAACCTCATTCCACATCTCATTTCCCCAATTTCACCATTTTCCCCCAACTTTCCCATTTCTTCTTCTTCTTCTTCCTTTCTCTTCCCTCTTCTCTCTTCTCTCTTCTCTCATTTCCAGATCTAGAAGCTTCAAAGCTCTCTCCACAACCGCCACCTCTCTGCCGCCACCTCTCCTCCTCCTCATCGCGCCTCCTCGCGCCACGCCTCCTCGCAGCATCGTGCCTCCTCGCGCAGCAGCAACCTCGCGCGTCCTCCTATCGCGCAGCAACCAAGCGTCGTCCTCCTAACCGGCACCGATCTGCGCGCTGCTGTGTATCCAGGTAACCGGCACACAAAACGTCCGCGCTGCTGTGTATCCAGGTAACCGCCACCGACGCGCTGCCTCCTGCCTCCTCACGCCGATCCTGCCTCAACCGCCACCGATCGCGCCACCTCCTGCCTCAACCACCACCGATCGATCTCCGCGCCCTCACCACCGATCTACGACCGCTCGATCTCCGCGCTCTCAGCCTCTCACCACCGATCTCCTCGATCTCCTCGCCGTGCTCGCCTCAACGCGCCTCACTGAGCCTCACCGACTACTGGAAACGAGCCGGAGATATTCCCGAGCTACTGCGGTTAGTGCTGCTTTGTTTTGTTCAAATGATTGTTAAGGTTTATTTTGAGAAGGCTTAAGGTTTTATGTTTGGCATCGTTGATGTTATTGGATTGATTTAGGTTCTGTTTTGGTACTTTGTTTTTGTTAATATTTTAGTTTGGTGTTGCTAAGGTTTTGTGTTTTTTGTCATAAGGTTTTATGTTTCTGTGGTTAAGGTTTTGTGATGGAGCACATGTTGCTTAGTTTATATGCTAGTTAATAAAATGAGCTAAGGTTTTGTGTTTTTGTTAGCTAAGATTTTGTGTTTTGTGACCTAAGGTTTTGTGTTTTGTGTGTTTTGTGTTTTGTGTTTTGTTGGTTAAGGTCTTGTGTTTGGCATAGTTGATGTTGTTGTACAAACATGTTTGTTTATGTTTTGATTGATTTAGGTTCTGTTTTGGTTTATGTTGGTTTATGTTTTGATTGATTTAGGTTCTGTTTTGGTTTATGTTGGTGTTCCTAAGGTTTTGTGTTTTTTTAATAAGGTTTTATGTTCTGGTGGGATAAGGTTTTGTGTTCTGGTGGGATAAGGTTTTGTGATAAAACGCTTAGTATACTTTGTTCATATGTTGGTTAAGTTTTCTGTTTCAGTTATATTAAGGTTTTGTGTATTGTGGTCTAAGGTTTTATTCAGTATACCCT
>JAYMSL010001838.1:0-15820 GCA_036897195.1 Plantago coronopus
CATTATGATTTGTGAGACAATATTTATGTTTTATGGATGGATCATTAACTTATTTATTATGAATTTTTATAATTATAGTTGAAATATATCATATAATATTAGAAATAATATTCTTGCCTGTAATATGGATAAAGTTGAACATTGATACTGGTACAAATACTACTATGCAAGTTACCTTTTTAATGCCCTAGAGTTCTATTTGGGGTGTGAACACCATGTACTTTTCTTTTTTAAAAATCCATTCATTGGAGTTCGAACAAGGTTAAGTGTTCTTCGCCTTAAACAATTTTAATGATGGTGACCCAAGCGGGATTTCCCAGTAACGCACACAAGTGAGTACAAGAGGTACGGATTAAGATATGTGTTCGTTTGTCGAGTCAACATATTACTTGGAGAGCAATATAGGAGTAACTGTGTTAGCTCAAAGGTTCGAGATCTCAACTCGTAGGGGTCAGGGCGTTACAATTGGTATCAGAGTTGAACTAGCCAAAATTCACAAGTATGATATTAGAGTCGGGACAAGGTTCGGCGAGGATGTCGCACAATTTAAGAGGGGTAAATGCAACACCACAAGTTTTAAAGTTTAAATGGATTGAGAACATCACACATCCCAATAAGTTCCACCTTTATTTCGCAAAATCCATCCATAAATCACCTTTTTTTTTGGAACTTTGGAGATCTATCCATAAGAATATGAGTGTTAAGCGTGCACAACACGTAGCAATCTTAGAATATGTTTTTGTAACGACCTTGATTCTTAATAGATCGAGACCTGACTTTTTTGGTCGACACAGTGACGCATGACATGAATTATACATATTGCTGGTATGATATTGTCTGATTTGGACGAGAGTTCATACGAATTTGCTTTTAGAATTATTTAAAATATCCCATATCATTGAGATTAGATTTTTTTGTTTTTGAGAATGTATCATCGAGATTCAGGAGTATCTAAAATACCCTATATCATTTTGAGAATGCGGATTGTACTCATATATCCTTTTATCTTAATCACTCATAAGTCGTAGTCGTAACGGAAGAAGTTACAAATTGCAAATTGCAACTAGATCATAAAGCCCATAAAGATAGTGATCTGATTCTCTTCATCATCATCATCAATTCATCATCTTTGTTATGGATCATCCTTCATCCAGTGGGCAGTCGGTTATTCCAGTTAAAATACAGTAGTAATCTACTGGCAGATGAGATGACAAATGGACAATTACTCAGTATTATTGGCCTTATCCACAAAAATAATTCGCCAGGCAGAAATCAGAATCTCCATATATAATCCGGTGGCACAGACAGTATCTGCGCACCAGAATAGAATACTCGTTTTCCATGGTTCAAAACAAATCCACCTTACTGTTTTTAACTCATTTTTTAGTTATTTTCAATTATTAAATAAATATGTAAATAATACATCCTTGGAAAAGCATCCAATGACTAAGCACCAAGTCATCTTGCAACTGCTATTTTTCCACGTCCTCACTTCAATTTTAAACAAGCCCTATTGACTCGAATCCAATAAAAGGTTAAAAAATTGACTTGTTATCTAATTTGGATTAAATTTTGTTTCTATGCCTTTACATGTCAGCAATGTTTACTGGCTTTATATTATCCACAAAATATCCTGTGATCCATACTTCTTGCTCCTTGTTTGGCACCCTCATTCACCATGTACTCCATTTCCATCCTCTTTCTAATTTCTTCAATCCGTCGGTCCGGGTCATACTCAGTCTCACATAATAATGTCCTTGTGTTAAAATAAGGTATCTTTCGAGTTATAACCACATGTTTTGTTTAAGAATTAAAAAAAAATCTGTTTAATTTGTCAACATATTTCTATCCAATAATAAATGAAATACTTTCCAAGTATCAATACAGAAGAAATAATCACCAATTTCAGATAAATAATCACCCCAGGAATCGAGAACTCTCGTGACCTTTTGATTCATGGATGCCAGATTTAACACTCGGCTACAAACGCTTTGACGAATTAAGACAAGTTTAAGTCTCCTAGTCTCTAAGTCTTTGAACAATTAAAATTGTGAAAAAATTCTCTCCATCACAAAAAAATAAGTTAGGAAACTTTGCATAATAATATCTGGTGCATTTTCAAAAATAAATAAAACAAATAAACAATAATACCAATATATACAATACTCTTGAGGTGTAAGTATTTATGAGGCTGCCATTGATTCAATTGAAAGTCGACACGTGTCCTCTTGACACTTTTCCTTTTTCTCTTTTTCTTTTTCTTTATAAGTTTTAAGCCAGCCAAGTTGCCTTTAAATCCAACCAAACATCTCCTTTCTTTTCCACAAATCAAACATTTCATTCTCTCACAAACATTAAAAATCCCCTCAAATTTCTCTCAATCCTTTGATAAAAACCCATTCTTTAAACCTTGTTATCCACAAAGATTCAATCTTTTTACCTCTTTGTGCCAAATTCTGTGTGTTGTCTCTCGATAAAGATGGAAATTTCAGTAATTGGAAGCTCCCAGGTGATACTTAACAGAAATGGTGATGTTGGGTTATGTAATATAGCCAAGAATCTCAGCGGCGCCAAGATTTGCCAGGTGAAGAGTACGAGCCTGAGCTTTCTACGGGTGTCGAAATCTGTTGTTGGATTAGGGCTTACCACCTCTGCAAAACCTCAGATTAGAGCTTCTGCTGTTGTTCATGACAGAGCTTCAAAAGTTGCAAAAACTAAAGCTGTAAGTATAATTAGCATTTCCTCTTTTTTGTTAATTTTTTTCTTTATCAATTTACTTGTTTCTTTGTTGTTTTGTATTGGTGTGAGTATGACTAAGGATAAAAGTATTGTTCTTTAAAATTTATCTCTAAATCTGTGTTTGAAAGAAGACGAAAAAGGGATTAGCCTTTTGGATTCATCATGTTTTGTAAAATGTATCATGTGTTTGTTTTGTTCTGGAGAATGATTCTGATTTGTGATTTTTGCCTTGCTTGGCTTGCTTGGTATATGAATCGTGACAAGAACAATGTGTTTCCGGCTTTCCGCCTATAACTAAATTAGCAGAACTGAACTCTCATGTAGCTGATTTTGTTTCATTAAGCTCCGTTTTGGTGTGTTAAAAACATATATTTGCAGAGTAACTCAGTGTTAGGTGTTATGATGGTTCTGTTCTGTTTATCAAATTTAGCCGATAAGGGCCTAGTTACCAGGTTCATGATAAGGTTGCTTAAGTTTGCAGATAGTTTATGATACTGAGAGTCAATAAGCTACCTGTATAAATGAGGAGTTTTAGTAAGTTTAGCTGATATCATAGTTTAAGATTGAGAACATGTCATGAATAATCAAAATGTGATCAAATTTGAGGCTAACAGGTTTTAGAAAATGGGTTTTTGTTCATACTAGTGGCAGTTTTTGCCTTTTTGGTGTTTGGTGTGCTTAATTACATTGATGGCTGAATCTTGTATACCAAGGAGCAGATGTATAAATTGCTTACCTAGTCCATCTTCTTGCAGGCTGATGGTGTGAATCTATTCGTCGGTATGCCACTTGATACAGTCTCCAGCTGCAACACAATAACTCATGCACGAGCGATTGTGGCAGGGCTGAAGGCATTAAAGTTAATGGGGGTAGATGGAGTAGAGCTCCCGGTTTGGTGGGGAGTAGTGGAGAGGGATGCCATGGGGAAATACGATTGGTCTAGCTACCTATCAGTGGTGGAAATGTTTCAAAAAATGGGCCTTAAGGTTCATATATCGCTTTGTTTCCATGCATCTCCCGAAGCCAACATTGAACTTCCACAGTGGGTTTCTAACATTGGGGAATCCGTACCAGATATTTACTTCAAAGATCGGTCTGGAAATCAGTTTAAAGATTGTTTGTCATTGTCGGTGGATGATGTTCCAGTTTTGGATGGAAAGACTCCACTTGATGTGTACAGAGGGTTCTGCGAGAACTTCAAAACTTCATTCTCTCATTTCATGGGTTCCACCATCACGGTAAGATTACTAAGGCCTGAAAGCATGAATACGCATGTTTTGTGCAAAAACTCACTTTAGAAGAAATATAATGTGTTCTTATAGTGTTGGATAATATGCTTCGATGTCAAAATTAAAAATTTGTCTCAACTGTATGCGTTTTTTCTTTGTATTATCATGGTTTTGGTGCTTTTACAATTTATGTTATCTAGAGTCATTATACTATCTGCTTGTATAGTAATTTTACGGCATGTGTTTAACGATACCTTTGCTATTTACAGGATATATCGGTTGGTCTTGGACCAGATGGGGAACTGCGTTATCCTTCTTTCCACGATTCATCAAAAGACAACAGCCATAGTGGAGCTGGAGAATTTCAGTGTTATGATAAACACATGCTGAACAAGCTCAAGTCTCACGCAGAAACACATGGAAACGCTCTATGGGGCCTTGGCGGTCCCCATGATGCACCAAGCTACAACCAGTCTCCAGTATCCGGCGGTTTCTTTACAGACAATGGCGGTTCTTGGGAAAGTCAATATGGGGACTTTTTCCTTTCCTGGTACTCAAACGAGCTGATTAACCATGGTGATAAAGTCTTGTCACTTGCGGCCTCAACCTTTGCTGATGTACCAGTTACCTTGTCTGGAAGAATTCCCCTTGTGCATTCATGGAACAAAACCCGCTCCCACCCTTCAGAGTTGACTGCAGGAATCTATAACACGGCCAACAGAGACGGGTACGAATCCATTGCCAAAGTCTTCTCAAAAAATTCATGCAAAATGGTACTACTTGGCATGGACCTATCTGATGAGGACCAGTCGTTAAATTCGTGCTCAAGCCCCGAGTCTTTGCTAACACAAATAATATCTTGTTGCCAAAAGCATGGAATTGAGGTTTCCGGTCAAAACTCATCAGTATCTGGATCAAAGAGGGGATTTGAACAGATTAAACAGAACTTGTTAGGCGAGAATGCAGGTGTGAATTTGTTCATCTACCAAAGAATGGGAGCTTATTTCTTTTCTCCGAACCATTTCCCTTCATTCTCTCAACTTGTCTGTGGATTAAACCATCCAGTTCAGAGCTTGGACGATGTTATACCGGTGGATGTGGAAGAAACTGCCAACTCGTTGTCTCGTTCGAATACCCAGCTGCAAACTGCTTAGTGTAATAACTTGTGATGTAAATATGGCAGCAGTATATATATTGAATTTTGAGAAGGCACTGTAATAGCTGGCAGTAAGCTGAAGCATTGATATTTTATTGAAAAAAGTGACAACAATGGCATGTATCATTGCTAAATCTTGAGTACATGTTTTAAAAGTTGGTGCATGTTCTTTCTGCTAAAAGTTTAATTTCCATGAATCTGATTTACTGTACATTATACAAAGAGGACAGGCTTACTGGAGTTTGAAACTTGGGGAAATTTCAAATGAAGTGTTGGGGCTTGGGAGATAGTAGTAGCAGGCGGGGCGAGTATTTGAAACTCTCCACTATGGATCCCTCTAGTTCCGCTGCCAGAGTAGTGGTGTTTTTCTTTAAAAATCGACAAATTATATTACAAACTATTAAATAGATATCGATATGCTAGAATCTCAAACATCCTACTTACAACTCATTTCCTCTATCACTAAACTAAATGAACTTATGATTCCAGTAATGAGTTATGGTGTATCTAAATAGTTACTACGGTTTGTTTAGTTGCAGGTTAAGGATCTACATTCCCGGAAACTTGTCATACACATGACAGCTTTCAATGTGTCTATGGTAGTAATACTTAGGATATGCAATAAATTGCATTTGATTCATTTTTCCGTAAATATGTGAAAGTATAAATTGAAAAACTTAGAACTCTGCATCATTGAATCTGCATGTAACTTCAAACTCTTCACTAGTAGGACCACCTTGTGACTTCCATCCGTGTGAATTATATTTTTTATTTCTCACTGATATCAGTTTATATTAACTCAACCCATCATCTTTGACCCTTTTTGAAGGATGGCTCGACAAACAATGTTTTCCTTACATCCAAAAACTGCGTTTAGTCCGTCTGGATAATATGAATAGTATGTATCACTCGAACCTCTGACTTATTGGTTGGTGAAGCTGCGCTTCGTTGTCCGAAAACTATCTCAGATTAAAGATGGTTTGCCTATACATTCTTTCTATCTCATTAAAGCCGTGTCCCAAAATAGCTATTCTATGTGAAAACAGAGGGAATGGGGTGGCGTGCAGATTTAGGTAGTAGACTAGTAGCCCTGAAAACTTGACCAGAAGGAATGGATTGTGTGCATGTGGAATGCGAGAAAACAATAGGTCGGTTTGATGATGAAGAGATAAAACTGCCTGAGTTGAATAAGACAAATCTACATATCCAAAGCCACCAACCACAGACCATTCTTGTTTTATACACTCTACATTCAATGTATCTCACAATCCTTGTCTAAATTTTGAAAATGTCCAAGCTCTTATAATTAATCCACCCAACATTGGAGGTACTATTAGTTCCATACAGATTGGCATACCTACGATTTGGACCACCTAGAAAGATCTCACACAGTGAGTACTACCTTGTCTTGCCTACCACGAGGCCGGTTAGGTTTTTGTCTAAGCGGGATAGTTGTAGTTCATTTGCTCATAGTCGAATTGTATGCGAGATGTTTGTATAAGATGTATATTTCATACGGTTTTATTAGGTGCTATAGTTCTGATTTCTGAATGTGTTTGATGTCTCATCTTATAACATCAGAGGGCTAGAGCGATTACGCACAAATTTTTTTTTTTTTTTTATAAATTGCAAAACGATAATCACTAATAGTTCCTCATTTAACTCCATGATGTCTTGAACTCCCCCTCTATTAATTGGAGGGAATCGTTTTACCAATTGCCCGTTTAACAGAAAGAAACGAGAAATAGGATAACTTGGATCTCAGAAGCAAGCAGAGGATAGGCTAGGATTAACTTAAGGCTTAGTAAATGAATTGTTGAGTCTTCTCTTCTCACAAAGAACAAAAAAAAAACAGAGAAACATTGAACCCATAAATAAAAGAATCTGTAACTTCTGCAATGTCCCAACTATTAACAATCTCACTCTGAAATACAGGCGCTGCATTTCACAACAACTATACACGGAAAAACAATCAACACAACGGACGGAAAAATGCTCTTTGTTCTTCAAGAACTTGGCTCTTCTCCATCTCTCCGCTTCCTCCTTTTCTAATGCAACACACCGTTTCGCTTGATGCAGTCGACTCCAGATTAAATTACCCTGTCAACACGAATGCAAGACGTGGAATTAGTAAATACTAGTTGAAATTGTCAGTGATGACTGTACTTGCATATAACAGATACTGAAACGAAAAGCAGCGCGGTTGGTAAGACTTTCTCCTTCAACCTTCACTTTGCCGCTTGAAAAAAAGTACAACTCTTGTCCAGAAGTAACAGATACTAAATGATTTCTCTACCTAAGCTCACTCGTCGAGGCAAGAAAAAGAAAAGCAAGTATACGGCATTGCTAGTTAGTCCAGAAGCATACACTATTGCACTAGATGCTCTCCCAGAATATATTAAGTTTATTGAAAATGCTATATGACAGATGACATATACTAGGTTGGCAGACTCCACACACTCAGCAAAGTATGTAACACAGATTTGATAAAAATTGTAAGAATATTACAGCCCAATGGGAGTACAACAACCAGAGGGGCATACCCCAGCAAAGTGTACAAAATCACATGAAACTCAACAAGCAGCTCAAATGGTCCACATAAACCAGCCAAGAATCAGTAAAATCTCCTGGGCTAAGCCCCTCAAAGTAACCTGTCTACCTGATTCTATTCACCTAACTAAACTAGACATAGGATATTATCAGATAAAGTTATCACCTGAGTACTATCAAAATTTAATAGCTATATGAGTCCATTGTAATACATAACACGGGCTACTGCCGGGCACATGAGTTCAGACTTCAGACTTACACATTATTATTTCAAATGTATGCATTAGGGAATGAATGCAGATTTAAATAAGTCTACAAAAGTATTTCACTATTCCTTGCTTCACAAGCATTATAGTCCGTGATTTAAATAAGTCTACAAAAGTATTTCACTATTCCTTGCTTTACAAGCATTATAGTCCGTGATGCTAGAAATCCTGCGCTAGAACAAAGACAGCTGAAAGTACAAAATCACTTGCACACTAGAAATTGTTTGCTTCTAATATGACAAATCATCATGCAGCTCAAAGACATCAGAGGTGCCTGCTTTGGATGTCTCTTTCAAAATCAGATACTTTCTATTCAATTCTACAAGTATTATGCAACTAAAACTTCAGAGCTTTCCTTTTGTGCTTCAGACGGAACTCAGATTAATTAGTACAAGTTCACGTGTGGATGCAATGGGAAGCTTCACAAGGCCTGAATAGTAGCGGTTAATTGCCCAAACAATGCTCAAGAAATTTAGTTTTGTGTCTAAGGGGCTAATCTATTTCTTTTGCACATAAAAATCTTAACTTATGCTATTTTGGCAACTACAATACTTTGGGCGTATTTAGGAGAGAACATGGGCTTAAAAACTGGTTTCTCGGGGTCAATTCATCACTTTTTTTAAGGGCGGAAACATAAACTCATCTATTATTCTGGGATTATAGTCCTTTTGATTACACATTTTTGCCACAAAAATAATGAAGTGACAAAAAGTATAACTTCAAAGCCCCAATTATGTCGAGTTCGGCCCAAGTAACTGAAAGATGAGTACTGTTGTAAAAAATAAATAAGTTAGCAAATTAGGTAGAAATTGTTCATTACCCTAAATAATTTTCTTCCCGCAGGATAAATCTAGTCTTCCCGAAGAATAAATCTACAGCAAATAAGTCCAATTCATGGGCTTATTCCTCATCCAACTCTATTGCTGCACCCAATTACACAGGTGAGTTTGTGTGTCTACATGCTTTGGAATTGATTGCTGGCCATTTAACGATAAAAGGCTCTCAAAGAAAGAGTAGATGTATTTTTAGTCCACCGGACCAGCCTAACTGTAAATTCCAACATAATCCATAACATGTGTCCTCAAATGATTAAATAGGCCAACATATTAGTATATAGACGATACATAATCGACTTGGGGACCCAGTTGTCACAACATACTGAGATATACAGGAGCTTGTGCTACGGCCACACACATTAAAATGCTTAATGAAGGTCGACTCTGGTACATGATCTATTAAAATGGGGAGAGGGACATCTTTCTATTTCAAGTTGTCAAAAGTAAACATACAGTCAAAGATCAACCAGAACATTTAGAGACCTACATCATCCAGCATGTTTTAGGATTTGTTTCGTTCTACACAATGAAAGTTACTAACATGGTAAGAAAGTAAAATTATGAAATGTTGCATGAATGCAGACAGGTGAAAATATGATAAATCCACCTTTGAACCATTAAAATGTACTAGATGAGAAAATTTGCAGAATCATACCATTATAGAAAACTTCATTCACAAGCGATTTTTGTATCAAAGCTGCTGAGACATATAGCAAAGGCCTGGAAAGCAGATATTGGATATCGGTAATCCATTGTGAAGACGTCTTTCCCCACTTTCCCAAACTGAAGGATTACTTTATCATGTTCTGGCCCACTTACACCATTCTCAGGAGAAGCTACCAGCTGAAAGTTTTTAACTGACGCAACAGTAACACGACCATGAAAATTCAAACACCAGCACTGGAGCTGCTCATGCCATCTAGGAGCCTTATTTCTCAAAACAAGTGAGCCATCTCCTTCCCCACTCAAGGGTCCGGATGTAACTTTATCAATATAATTAGATTTAGATCGGAAAAACTGCATGGTTGGACCCGAATCCACACGCGCCAGTGGGAAATGAGTTTGAGTTGGAGCAACACCTCCAGGTTTAATGGATGAAGCAGGAATTGCATCCATGACACAATGCATTCTTCTTGGACCTCTGCATGGATGTAGATTATCGTTGAAATACGGCATATCGACATCTTACTATTTTCAAATATATGCAGAAAATAAGCTATCAATACATTCAAATATATCATGTTGGAAATAGTAAACCAGTAAAAGAATCCGCACAGAGATTAACATAGTTCAGCAACATGCGATCTGTCAATAAGCAACATTTGTATCTGAGTAAGTCCTAGTCCTAACCCAGAGAGCCAGAACACTGGAGATGATATATATATAGATAAGTTGCTGTTTATCTACTAAGAATATATTGAGTAGCATAATTGCTTTTAATCTTACCTTGCTCCCAGCACATTCAACTCGTAAGATATGTGGGCCACTGGATAGTTTCCTACCGGAATCCTAGGAGAAACTTGTTTTGAGCCTACCATGCGACTGGACCAACTTTTTGCCACTTTGGCCCCACACTGAGGTGGGAGAGCATCATACACAATAAACTTTGTTCCCATGAAATTAGATCTGTAAAACAGAAAAAAAACAAAACAAAACAAAACAAAAAGAAATTAGAGTTCTGATCATTTTCCAAAAAACATTTAGCGTAATAGCCCCAGAGCATAAAAGCAGGACGCACCTTAATTTGCCAATATAAGTTTCATTTCCCTTGGACGGGTCATCTGCATGAAGAGAGATCATATAGTCTGTACAAGTAGGTCTTCTAACCTTCCGAGCAGCAAGGATAAACTTGCCGTCATCCGCCAATGCTGCAACATATACCGGCAAACAAACCAGTCAGAGCGCACGACGGCCAGGCATCTAGTATGCAAATGCTGATCAAAGAAACATAAAGTAGGAATCTATACTAGAGTTGAGAGAAAGCAAGTGGACATATTTATAGAAGGAAGACGAGCTTGTAGAAATGTAATGCATGTGAAGGGTAAATGCAAATATTAGTGCGTACTGTATATGATGACAACTGACAATCCGCACCTTGACTTAAATTCATAAAAACATTATACGTATGAGCAGATCGATTCCTTTTTATAAAACACTGAAGTAGCGTATCTCTTGGTCCAGGCTGCAAAGAAGAAGAACTTTATGAGCAGATATAATACAGTATATTTTGAACGGCAAATCCAAGGCTGTTTGAAATATCTAGCAATTTTTTTGGCAAATACCCTATACTGCAAGACAAAAGACAAAAATAGTCCAGATACAGACATTTCAGGGGAAAGTCCCAACTCTCCTAAATGATTAAAGCAGGTGACTACAAGAAAATATAACGAAATCACTGGCACTTATAAGAGCACAAGATTATTGATGTTCCATAAGATTAATGAGATGACGCTTCTGTACAGGCAGATTCAGGGGTACTGATCTTGCAGATTTAATTGGTCAGTTCCTATTATGCACATCCAGCATAAAGGTGTCTTTTCACCATTTTGGACATCCCGGGAGAAAGTTACCACAGTCCAAAATATTCATGTTTGGACATATCATCATTTACAACTTTGCCACACTTCATCAATTCTTCATTGATTATTTATTACTTTATCTAAAACCATACTCCACTTATAACACATTACATTTTCAGTCTCGCTTTAAGCAGAAAGAGCAATATTCAATATATTCTACAACTTCGAAATGCCAAAAGCAATAGAGCTTAGATGGCTAGCTCCTAACTCAAAGGAGCACTGATAATGCTCATAGCTGGCAACTTGAAGGATTTCAGTCTTCTATAACTACATGAGTTACAAACTCATACTCAAAAACCACAATCACTAGTAATATTGCAAAATTGTAATAATTAATAAATAAAGAAGAGGTCAAACTTTTATAATAAGAGAATATCTTTCTATCCTATTCAATCCAACAAAGTACATTCTTAAACTAAAGGGACTGTGTCCCTATAGCAGAAAATTTTATCAAGAGTATAAATTATTTGGCCTTAGAGGCACTTTTACAGTAAGCACACATCTCATTAGTCATTATTCAGTAAGCTTAAGAAACTTAAATGGAACATGAAAATAACAATTTGATTGGGTTAAAGACTAATGAACATGCTCACAGGTTTATTGAATTTCATGTCTCAAAAGAATCTCTACAAAACAAGATAATGAGAATTAACAAAATTAATTAACATATAGGTATAAAACTATAAATGCTCTGTTTCGATATTCGCTTACTCAGCCGGTAATTTGCATGAAAGAGAGAAACGGAAATTTCCCATACAAGTATACAATTCAACGACGTCACACCATGGAAAAACAATTTCTCAAACCACCATCTAGTTTGCAATCAAACCCTATAGCACTCGAAGATAACCCTACAAAAGTGTCTACAACCTTCAAACCATAGTACGTATCTGTCAAAATTAACAAAACCCATGCTCTCATGCCTAACCTATTTATACCAAAGCAATTAAAAACCTATCCACCAACTTCTATGATACAGCCAGAGCAAGTTCTAAAGCATAATAAAAAAACACAAATAGATGCAAAATGTATGCAATCATGACTTTTTCAAAATTCTTTTCCCTAAAGAAACTATTAAATCCATCTCATACATCATGCAAATCCATCACAACCGCCTATCAAAACGTCACCAAATATTCCGAAAGTGTCTCCTCCTTTCAACTCATCGAGATCAAATCAACATGGAATAAACAAAGTCTACATTTTTTATCTAGGAAACATCATGAAAAGGTTGGTAAAAAAAGAAACCAAAACACATTCTAAAACCGAGATTATAATCCATGATCATAACCACCCATTAATCATAGAACATCAGCCTGAACCATCAAATCATGGAAACAATCCACACACATTAATAGCATTCATGATGTAGTTGGGACTTTTTCAAAACACATGGAGGAACTAATTAGTACCAGTAATACATAACAGACTGGGTCCAAGTAAAGCAATAAAAGGAAAACAACAGAAGCAATGCAAGAAAGAAAGAAAGATTGATTGATTGATTAATAAGAAAGAACCTGCTTAAGAGAGATAGGGAAGGTAATTTGGGAAGAAATCTCAGGGGTTTTGACAAGGTCCTTGATGATGTGTCTCCAAGTCTTACATACCCCAGCACAGGCAACTACGTGTTTCCTCCGAGGCCAGTTGGACTCCGATTCCTCAACTTTGATCAGCACCTCTCTCAACAACTCCCATGGCAAATTAGACCACATACAATCCTCATCCTCTTCCTTACTAATTTCATCCTCTTTGGATTTCTCCACCCCCATTGAGCTGTCCTGTACCACTCTCCGGGACCTTCCTGCTTTCAATCCAACCTTCATTTTTCTCCTCAAATTTACACTTTTAGTACACAAACTACTCTCATCTGAACAAATAGATAGTTAAAAAGATGGAATAAAAAAGAGAGCTTGGGGGAAACAGGGATTGGTGGGGGTAAAATGAATTTTAGGTTTGATTAGAAGGTGAGAAATGAAGGTGGGTTAAGTATGGAATGAAGAAGAAGAAGATTGAGAGAAGAGAGTTCTTGAAAATTAAGGATAATTATGGATTTATAGTGACAGACATGTCTGGTTTCTTTTATATGTCATTATTATTTTTATTAATTAAACTGTTTGGGTTGTTGAATGGAAAGTATGTTCTCCCTCCGTCCGCTCAATTCAGCCCCATCTTTCTATTTCGGACGTCCGCTCAATTCAGTCTCATGTATAAAAAAGGAAATCTTTATTAATTTTAAATCAAACACTCCTACCCCACTTGTACTATATATATTAATATACTATTACAATTCAATTCCACTTATGTTACTTTACTTTCCATTAATTACTCCATTATACCCCACTATATTATATACTAATATACTATTACTTTTCTTAAATAATGTGTTCAAGTCAAAATGAGACTCATTTAGTCGGACGGAGCATGTATTATTATTACATTATTATTATTTGGTGTGTAATAATAATGTGGGGGGAGTAGTAGTGGATAACAATGTTTGTTGCCGTTTGCCTCACTGGATATTTTGACGTTTTATAGTTATTATTGTTATGTGTCCGCTTCTAATAAGCCTTTTCATTTCCGTAACTATAATATTGTATGCTTTGAATATTATGTGTCCGCTTTTAATAGACTTTTTCATTCATTTTCTTGTAAGTATAATATTGTACGTTTTGGATTGAAGTCTGGATAAATTTAATTTTAAAAATATTTAAAAATACTCACATTATTAAGAGTTGTAAATTGTTCCTTATACACTTTTATCCCAGTCACTTTTAATCAATATAAGATGTATTACATATCGTGTCAATCTAGTAAAATTATGGTTTTCAATTGAAGAATGGTAAAATTATGTTGTAATTTAATGACAATGAAACAACACACAAATCAAATGATAAAACTCACACATACGCACGCAAAACTCATACGGATTGACTTACACTCGGTTAAGTTTTATAGTTATCGCAATTTCTTAATTCAAGATGATAAACAAAGTTTTGATTATGTAAAATAAAAGTTAATCGAACATAAATTTTACTGTTGTATTCGTTATGAGTTTAACCCAGCTTCCTAACTAGTGGTTTCTAATTAAAAGTTCAAGCTAGTTAGCATTATTTGTATGCTAATAAAATACAGTAGTATTAA
Organism: Plantago coronopus; assembly: GCA_036897195.1. Taxonomy (NCBI): domain Eukaryota; kingdom Viridiplantae; phylum Streptophyta; class Magnoliopsida; order Lamiales; family Plantaginaceae; genus Plantago; species Plantago coronopus. The sequence goes on from JAYMSL010001838.1 coordinate 14,497, forward strand.
ATTTGTATTTTCAAAACACCCAATATGTTAATGTTAGTTAAAACCTTCACGATAAATATGATGTGCATATATAAAACTCAATTTCTGTAAATAGTCCGCATGGAATTTGGAGAAGCACAGTGTTTCTTTTTTGTTGTTGTTGTTGATCAACAATTTGGAGAAACAGAGTTGAACTTTCAATTAAAGTTTATTTTAAGCATGATTTGCGTGTAGTATTTTAGTAGTATGTTTTAATAGCTGAAAACTTGAAATGTTCAATTTGAGGAAATTTGACCCGAATTGCCAACTGAATAATATTACATATAAATTAAATGGGGATGGACATATAAAACTTCAATTAAAAATGGGGAGGTGTTTCAACGAAATCAGTCAGCCTTGGATAACCCCTTGTAGTTGTAGTATTAACATCTTTGGTATTTATGGGGCACACGTATCCCCTACAAAATGAACGCATCTAGACATATTTTTTTTAAGATATAAATATATAATAATGTTATAATGAGAAATATTAAGAAAATTATTGTAAGGATTCGGGGCCCAATTCGTGAAATCTTGATACAGAATGTCAACTTAGTACTCGGTTAGAAACGCGTTGACATTTCTATTTATATTTCGAAATATTGCATTGTATTTTCGAGTAAAAAACTCTAAACATTTGCAAACCATGATTATTACATTGGTTTCTCACATCAAAAAAAAAAAAAAAAGATTATTACATTGGTTTCATATATATATGTAATAGTTCTATGATTCTAATTGTTGGGTGTATAGTATACGTAGCAGTATTGAATTATAATATTGGGCATGATGTGATACATATTGGTACCAATATTTAGAACGTGTTTGTCAAGGTCATTACTTAAGAAGCCTTTAATTATGGGTGATGTAATTTGCATAATGCAAGTAGCTAGCTAAGAGATACAGTATCTAATAATGCATACTCCAAGTTAAGACTATAATATTAATCCTCTCTTTTGCCAATCTATTGGCATGCTTTGTAAAATCCAAGTTATTTAAGTTCAAGCAATTCATGAACGACGGATCTTATCTACCTCAATTAATACTTCCCTATTCGCCATTCATTATGCGGACGGCCGGGATGGTCTTTCCTTCTCTATATTTTCATATTTCACTCTTTAATAATATCAAAATTTGAACCCGGGGTGGGTGGTGCAGTGGTAAGGTGCAGGGTGTAATGGTTAGAGGTCCTGGGTTCGATTCCCGAAGGTGGAGGTTTATTTGGTGATATAAGGTTGGTATTGGTGTGGGGTATAAGGTTGGTATTGGGTTAGTGTAGGAGTAGGAGTAGGATTAGAATAGATTT
>JAYMSL010001839.1:0-15818 GCA_036897195.1 Plantago coronopus
ATTTAATTTTTCATTTTTTTAAATTAAATAGCGACGAATAACTTATTCGTCGCTATTTTAGTTTTATTTTTCATTTTTTTAAAAAGTGGTCAACGTTTTTAGCGACCGATAGCTTATCCGTCGCTATTTTTGGCGGATTAGTGCGTAATCCGTCTATATGCCAGTGACGACTTTATCCGTCGTTATTTTCGAGCGATTCGTCGCTATTTAGCGACCGATAAAGTCGTCACTATTTGCGTCACTATTTTCCTGTTTTCTTGTAGTGCAGGCAGGGTACCCCACCCCTCGCTGGACGTCCAAAAAAAAATCAATTTTTTCAAACTCGTTTTAATTTTTCCAACAAAAAAATTTGATCAGGGGATTTTTTTTGTCTTTGATTATTGTTGTTTGTATTCATCGTAAAAAAAAGGGGAAATTGTTAGACTAACTTTCTAAAAATTTTGATCAGGATAAATAAGTGTAGCAGGCTGATAACTCTAATACTAAACTCACTCAAGCTTAAAGATGTAAAGGTGGTATCAAATCTTTTTAGTTGTAGTATAAGCATGTATAAATTCTATCAAGTTTGTTTTGCATGTTCAGGTTTGCAACATGCTCAAGGCATACTGAATCAAGAAGATACATCAGACTATATATGCTAAAGTATTCGTCAGGCTGAAGTCTTTCCCACAGGCTGAGTCAAGTATTGTCTACATCAAGACTTTATAATGAAGATTCTTCGAACTGACATCGATCAGATCAAAACTGTCAATCAACATGTGTTTGGGCGGTCACCAATTAAAAAACGTCTGTTGTGTTCCTACCAATAACCACCATAGAAAATTATTAGTTGTTAAAATTGGTATATACAATGTTGAATATATCAGTTGTTAAATTTTATTGATCAGTTTTTTTAATATACATTATTAGTACGTAGTTTCAAGCAATATATGATCAGTACAGTAATGGAAATATGTATTTCCTCGCTTTTATTTAAAAAAAAAACTCTTTATGAATATTAATTTGAATTAGAAAGATCTGCAGGTCTTCATTTTCTATTTTCTTTTCTCTGGGAATTATAAAAATATAGAGTTTTGCATTCTTTTTTGTTGGCAGCTATTAAAGTTTTCCATAAAACATGACATTTTAGAAACTTAATTAAAGTATCATCAAATATTATGTAATATAACTTTTTGGCAGATATTAATGTTTTGCATTCAAGTCAAACTTGACATTTTAGAAAGTTTATTAAAGTATCCTGAAATATTATGTAATATAACAAAAATATAAAATTTAAAGTAAAAGTTGACCAATTATAAAATATAGTATTTGTCTCAATATATCTCTTCTCTGTTCTCTCAAAAGAGCATTCACCATCTATATTATTTGATTGAAATTTTCCAGTTAATAGAAAACTTTCTCTGATTGATTCTGTTACTCCATTTAAAAATGAGCTCATATAATCCTGAGATGAAGAAAATAAATATTCTCTTGCTTGACAATGACTTCAATAGTCTTGTTCGAACTGCTGATCTGCTACTGAGTTATTCCTATCACGGTAAACTTTTTTTGTATTCAGTTACCAATTATACATGTTTGTTCTTGTATTCTTCTTTTCGAATAAGTTTACATCATGTACCAATTATCCTTCTTGTTCTGCTAAAAAAAACTAAATTTCTTCTAGATAAATACCGTTATACCGTATATCTCAAGTACTGATTATCATCGTTCATGCGTTCTTATTTTAGTTTTTTACTTCGTATATAAGTGTTGAACTGTTGTGCTGAACTACTGTTCATTATTGTTCATTCTTGTGTTTTTATTTCCAGTTAAAGCATTTCAGGAGCCAAGCAGTGCAGTATCCGCTTTAAGTGATGGAATACAGAAATTTGATCTTTTAATGGCTGATATAGACTTATCAGATGCCGAAGCATATGAAGTTTTCTATGAAGCGCAAAAGAAGGGTCTGGTCATAATAAGTAAGTATAGCATGCATGATTATTCAATTCCAAAGACATCCATTATTCGTTAGTGCAGATGTTTATGTGTTAGGTCTTGTAGCTAGCTAGCTAGGCGATCATTTAATTACCACATTAATCTAAACTTTTTTATCAATCCATTGTTTGATTTTTTGTCATTTTATAGAATGCGTTATATGATAGGTTTCATTGTGTTACTCAAGAATAGTTGTTTGAGATAAAGTTTATAATAGACAGAAATGCATGATTAGGAAAGACGAAATTAACAAAATGTGAAGAAAACATTGTTGTGTGATGAGAAACGTTGGTATTATTCTCAAGTAGTAGAATGACTTAGTAATATATCTTCTGAGTCAGGAGACCTCCTGGGAAGTCTCGGATTCCGAAAAAAGGACATCACTAGTTGAACAGGCGTGCACTAGAACCACCGTCGATCAGTATCGCCTCTTTTAGGTCCCTGCTAGGGTCGAATTACCGACATCTTCATTCTTGGTCACTCCACCTTTTTTGGAGTCGAACATTCTAGAATATGGATCGGAGGGGCCAAGAGTTACTATCCGTTCCAACCACTAGAAAACCCGTGTATCTCATATCCTTTTTCAAAATAATAATAAATAGATTGAATGAGAAACTAAGAAGGGCAACCCTAGCTAAGCTATTGATAGACAAAACTAACTATAGAAACAGGGTCGGCCGTAGCCCTATGCGGGCTGTTCGACCGCACAGGGCCCCAAGTTTTTGGGGGCCTCAAAACCTGGGGCCCTCAAAATACTGATTTCTTTGTATATATACATCATAGTGCATATAATAATTCAATTGAAGTACATTGTAGCGGTGGTCGCAAACTAACATCCAAAGTCTCCAGCACCTTGAGGCCCCAGGTTCCATTCTATTTGGAGACATATTTTAGTGTTTTTTTTTTTACAAATTATTAATTTTAAGCTAATATATAAAACAATTTCGCAGGCCTCCAAATCTTTGGGCCGGCCCTGTATAGAAAAGAAGCTAAAAGAATCCACTGTTATATGTACAGACCTGTCACTATCAGTACTTGGAAAGCCTCATATCAGTCACTCGAGATTAGATACTTCGATGCATCTCAATCGCCTCATTGTTGGTTAGCGATGAAGAACCGAGCCGAATTGCGTTTTTATGTGTTTCTTTGTGTCTAGTGCATTGCATCATTCTTTTTTGTTTAGGGGAAAATTATCTCAGGTCCAAAATATAGACAATAATATCAATCAAACTATAAATAATCATTCTTGTGATTACTATTATACCCTTCATATCATATATGGTAGTAATATTTTACTATTGATTTCACTCCTAAATTGAAGCTAAATGATTAATTAACACATCAATTTTGAATTTGAGTCAATCCCTAGTATTTCACATTTACGATAAATTATCTAACAACTTCCGACGGAAACGTTCTTCATCGAACTGGTACCAGTTGGTACCAAAATTAAATCAGTTACCAAACTTCGATTATGTGGATTAGCACCAAAATCTGATTTTGTGGCTGGTACCATTTGGCACCGAACATTGGTGCCAAATGAATTATGTATAATCAAAGTTGGGTTACTGACTTTCTTGGTGGCAACCACTAAGAGGTGTGCCAGGCACCATAACGTGGTGCAAATGTTGTGGAACTCATGCACCAATAAGTGATACCATGTCATGTTTGTCTTGCACCAAACATATGGTTCACTTCCCATCTCCTGCCTTCTTTCTTCCTTTATTTCTCTGTTTTTGCCTAAGGAAACAAATTTATACACAGAGTAAGTCATATGAAGTCAGTCATCTTCAACATCTGAAGATCTGCTCCTCTCCCTCATCGCCACCACCCTAACCCAAGTCGCGCTGCCATCACCACCCATCAGAAACCCTAAGCCGCCTCGCCACCACCTCTACCCACCGCCACCTCTGTTCCATCACCACAAGGCTGCCTCTCACCGCCTTCCTCGTTCTATTGTAGCACCCCTACCAGATCTTCTCTTAAAAACGTTTCAGTTCCAAATTTTACGTTACTGAGAATTGAGGGATTGATTGGATTGACTTCATGGAAGGTCAAAACTTAAAAAAGGGTATAATAGTCTACAAATGGGCCTAGATGTAATTTTTTGGACCTAATAATATTGGGTTTATGAGAAAGGTTTTTAAAGTAATGTGATAGGTCTTTTTGGGTTTGATAGGAATTTTCCCCTTTGTTTATTTCTCCTACCTCATGTGGTATACTCGTGCTTCAGGCTTGGTGTGAAGACAAAATATTAGTTCGTCAGTTACTTCCCTATTATCCCCTGTTTCATTTGATTTAATGCACATGATTTTATCTTTTTCTTCACTTGTATGATTATTTCTGATATCCCACCTCAAGATGGGAGTGTAGATCTCATTCCCATCATTGCAGCCAAATCAGATCCTGAAAATTTGTGGAAATGTGTTTTACATCAATAATTCCTTGCCCAATCATTTCCCTTATAAAATGACAATCAACTTGTACCTAGTTAATTCTTTCATGAAGGAAAGGATTATTTGTAAGGAAGATTGTTTAATTATTCATTATGACAAGAGTCATAATCCTATACAAACTAGGCAATAATACAAGAGTCGTAATTATATACATAATCTATCACACCCCACAGTCGAAGCGGGAGGTCGAATGTTGAGACTGTCCCGGAAATCGTCAAACGGGACTTGAGGAAGGCCTTTGGGGTAGATGTCGGCTATCTGATGTTGAGACGTGACATGGAGAACATGTACATTGGCACGTTGAACCTATTCCCGGACAAAATGGATATCAATCTCAATATGCTTAGTTCATCGATGTTGAACTAGATTCCCGGACAGGTAGATGGCGCTGACATTATCACAGTAGACGAGGGTGCCTTTCGCAAGAGAGGAAACTGAAGTTCGAGGAATAAATTCCGCAATCAACATGTCTCAGAGACTACATTTGCCACACCTCGGTACTCTGTTTCTGCACTAGAATGAGAGAGAGAGAGAGAGAGAGAGAGAGTAGGTTGGCGCTTTGACAACCAAGAAAGACACAATAACCTGAAGTCGATCGACGTGTATCTGGACACCCACCCCAATCGACATCCGTGTAGGAGACAAGTGTCGACATGGAGGAGGGATATAGGTGAAGACCAATTAAGAGCTAATGTTCCCTGAAGATACCGCAAAATCCGATTGATTCATATGCGAATCCCGCGGATCATCCATGTAAAGACATACCTACTGGATGACATATGAGATATCTGGACGAGTAAACGTCAAGAACTGAAGCACCCCAGCCAAGATACGATACCACGTAGGATTCGATATAGGAGTGCCGAGAGAACCACTGACCTTGGGCTTGGTGTCGATGGGATTAGCATTGAATTTGTACGAGGACATGCCAGCTCGTTCAATAATTGCATCATACTTACTTTGAGAGAGGAATAGGCTACCTTAGTGACGAGATACTACAATGGCAAGAAAATAATTGAGAGGGCCAAGATCCTTCATGGCAAACTGGGATGAAAGCTATGTCAGGATGCCAATGTGAAGAGAGTCGGACGAAGCGGTGAGAATAATATCATCGACATGGAGCAAAAGATAAGACATATCCTTCTCATGCCGGTAGATGAACAGAGAGTTGTCACATTTGATGTTACTGAAGCCAAGAGTAGATAAGAAGTCCGCAAAACGCTTGTACCACGCTCTGGGAGATTGCTTGAGGTCATATAAAGACTTACGTAGCAAACAGACATACTCAGGTTGAGTAGGATCCCTATACCGAAATGGTTGATTCATATAGACGGTTTCATGAAAATCCCCGTGTAAGAATGCATTCTTGACGTCAAGATGATGAATGGACCAATTCTTAGATAAAGAGAGACTAAGAATTGTCCGAATGGTTGCTGGTTTCACTACTCGACTGAAAGTTTCTCCACAATCAACCCTACCTGTTGAGTTTTGCCATCACCTACAAGGCGAGCTTTATGCCTTTCAAAATCACCATTACATTTAACCTTATGAGCAAAAATCCAATATAGAACGAATAACATTAACATTCGGTGGAAGAGGGACCAAATCCCACGTCTTATTCTTAATAAGAGCATCATATTCATCATCCACGGTCATTTTCCAATTCGGGTCACGAAGGGCGGAAATTGGATTGCGAGGAAAATGAGATTTGGCAACTGTAATGTGAAGGGTAAACAAACGCTTAGGTTTGACAATGTCGTGTTTACTCATAGTCACTATGCGAGTAGGAGTCGGTACAAGGAATGGTGAGTGGACAGGTGAAAGAGCAGGCGGTGGATTCTGTTCTAGGAGGAGACCGCGCGGCGCAGTGATGAAAAGGGCGGCGCGCTGGGAGGTTGCGGCGCGTTTTCTTGACCGCGTGCAGAAACAGAAACATCATCGGGTGAACCGCGCGGCACGACAAAGTCAGTACCAGACAGGTAGGTACGAATGACAGACCAATGATCTCAGACACAGAATGTTATAAGTTCCATATTCTTATGTGAACTATAGAAAAGGTCATGCACAATATTGCCTTTATTGTATCTCACGATTCTTTTTTTTTTTTTTGAAACGGTAAAGGGGTGACTCGAACTCCCGACCTATTGGTTGGAAGTGAAGCGTCTTACCAACTGAGCTGCGCTTCGTTGTCTTCATGCCTTCATATGAGTTATTGCCTGGTTGTGCATAAATTGACCCATTATCCATACTGCATATGATATATCAGGCCTAGTAATGGTCAAGTATATTAGTTTCCCAATAATTTTTCTATATTCAATGGGATTTTTTAATGATTGCTCATTTGTTGTTTCTTCATATTGTGTAGTTTTGGGATTTTGAATTGTAGGATTAATTTTTGGCTTGCATCCCAACACTCATGTTTGTTCTTAGATATATGAAGGATACTTTTTATAAGAGATATGAATTCCTTGTTACCTCATGTACAATACAATATTTTAATTGACCTAGATGATCTCTTATTTTGCACTTGTCTTGAAGGATTTTTTTTAGTTGTCACCACTTTCTATGATGATATCATCTACATACACAACTACACAAGTAGAAAAATCACTTTTGATATATAAGATTCCTATCCAAGTAAACGATGTTTAGGTAACACATTCACTTCTTTAATAGGTTATGGTTTTATGTATTTGATTGTATTTTTATAACTGCAGTGATGTCAGATACGACAATTCATTTCCAAGAAAAGAATGCTATAGAAACCGGGGCCTACCTTTGCCACAAGAAGCCGATCAGTATGTATGTAGCCATGTATCTCTGGCAAGACGTATATAGAGAAAAGATGCGGAAAAAAAAGGAGGAGGGTAAATGATACGACATGGCTAATTAATTCAGAGTTTATGAATAAAATTAATTGATAAGGAACTAGCATTGATGATTTGATGATACTACTGATTTTGACTCAGGAAATGCTACCATGGCTACGAAGTTGAAGGCGTGTATTGAATGGACACCCGAGCTTCACAAAAAGTTCAAGGATGCTGTAAATTTATTAGGCGAAGGAAGTATGATCTCTCACAACTTATATCCATATATTCCCTGCATAGAAATAGTTGTGAACTTCACATTATGATGCACAAAAATAAGGACATTAGTATAAGATTAACGTATATTGACAGTGAGGTTCATTTTATTCGAAGTAATTAGTTAGTGCTCGGGTCCAGTTTTTACTTCATTCCAATGAATACGATAATAAATATTAGAAATGTTCCATAGATGGTAAAACAATAAAGTATACAATATATCTAAGGTGGACAAAGGTTTGATTGATCATATATTCTTTTTGCATTCATCATAGAACTGCTCTAAGAAAGTAGATTCCACAATTTTGTGACAAATTAATTGTATTATTTGGTGAAGGATGTTTCCCTAATGATATCCTTGAGGTAATGAAGGTCCCGGGATTAACGAGACAACATGTTGCAAGTCATCTCCAGGTTTGATTTGATCATTATATGCATAGTTTCTGTACTGCCCCAACATCCCACATCGCTCAAGAGTGATTGGGATAAAAGACATGTATGTTAGACCACCACTCTCAGATGGTTTGAGACCTTTTGGGTAATACCAAAAGCAAATTCGTGCAGGCTCAGGCCCAAAGCGGACAGTATCATACCAATGAGATGTGGTGGGTTAGTCCACAATAACTTGCCGACCCGGCCCGGGCCAGGTCTCGGCCCAGCAATGGGTCGGGTCGTTACAAGTGATATCAGAGCAGGATTATCCGGAACTGCAGGAGCTAAGTATCATACGGGACAAAATGCTACACCGTATGGGCGGTGGGAACCACCTCTTGAGCCCATATGGGTGCCTCTAGAATCCTGCACGGATGGTTGGTCTCGGGACAGATTGTCACCTCCAGGTCTCGACGGGGACGTCGAGAATTTATGGGGGGGGGGGGGTAGATTGTAATGCCCCAACATCCCACATTGCTCAAGAGTGATTTAGATAAATGGTATATATGTTAGACCACCACTCTCACATGGTATGAGGCCTTTTGGGTAATACCAAAAGCAAATTCGTGCAGGCTCAAGCACAAAGCGGACAATATCATACTAATGAGATGTGGTGGGTTAGTCCATAATAAATTGTCGGCCCGGCCCGGACCAGGTCTCGGCCCAGTAATGGGTCGGGTCGTTACAGTTTCTTTTCACTCCAAGTTTCTTGAAAATTTTGTCTACCATGCATATGTTGATGCCAAACATATTTGATCATTTGCAGAAGTGTCGCATAGCTGCACGAGCCTCTAGCTCTAATGGGACCAAAAAGTACGGAGTGCTCCCACAGGAGACATTACGTTCACAACCTGAAACAACTAAGAACAAATACTTAAATGGCAATCAAGTTCAGGTTGATGTACAATCTGATGCTACTCTCAGCATACCCATTTCACGAAACAACGACAATGATAATTTCGGTGGAAAGGAAATTGCAGGAGAAATGAACAAGCAGAGCCAACTTTTTGATTCGATCCCATTTAATATAGAGATGAATGGCGATCGGGTTGTTACTGGAATCAATTTTAATCCCCAAGATATCAACTGGGATAAAGTTGATCCAGAACAGGTTAGTCTTGCATAAATACTATATACAGTTGACAATATCTATAACATTATTCTTGCCTTCAAACAGTTCATGACAAAGTTTTGGTTACATACTTTAGTAGTTTATTCAAAAGTAGTTATTGTGGAGACGTAATTATTTTCATACAACAGGTTCCTAAAATGGATAATGGTGTTGCTGATCATGAGAAATTTTGGAGTTCATGGCTAGAAGGCTTTGTTAAGTATCAAGGACTTGATATCGACGAAGGACTGGGGTTCGAGTATTAGGGTAGTGAAATAATCCTACAAGTTTATTTGTTGTCGAGTAATTACGACTTTACTTGTTAACTATTATGACAATCGATAAATTTATGTGGCACCTATTGCTAGAGATTTAATTGAGTAAGGAACCACACTAAAGTGGTAGAGTTTAGTAACATATTTGAGCATAATGAATCCTATCCAAGTAAGAGGATCCTATGTCCTTTGCAACTAAATCCATAGTCCAAACATGCTAAGGCGAGTGTGTACTCTGTGCGGCAAAGTGTTGATGCTCTTGAAGAGAATTGCTGATACTTGTTCATGGCGCTTATACCTCTGAGTCAAGGTTGTTAAGGTACGACAGTGCCTCGATAGAATCTGGTTAGGGAATACATTTTAATATTAATCAAATAGTGGTCTTTAGAGGCATTTGGATATATAATTAAGCATGGGAAGTCGGATAGCGATAATGGTATCCAATAAGGGGAATTGGAAATATAAGCATGGAAATTACATCAATTTCCCTACATATTGTTAGGATTTAAAGACAAACTCTACTCCTATTGGGAAAGAGACAATTACTCCTATTGGGAAAGAGACAATTAAGCAATTAGGAAAAGAAAAGAGACATTATAATTGGATTAAGAAAGGATATTCCTACATCGAGCTCCCATGAACAACTTGATTTCTATTGCTCTGTTATTTTCTCCTATTCTATTCCTACCAGGCTTTCATTTCAAGTGCTGAACGGGTTCCAGAATTATCTCGGCATATACTCCTATACATATGTCCCGAAATTATTTCTAATTCTTGTACTTAGCTAGATAACGCAATAACCAAATAGTTGTAGAGAACTCAGGCGTAGTTAGCCTAGAGAGTTATAGAAGATGCTAGACATTGATAGCATAGATATTGTTGGTCGAAATTGTATTCCTACAATTCTCTCATTGTTTAGTGGAATCCGGGCTTGATAGTGTCCAAACTTGGTCAAAACGATTGACGAACTGGTTAACCAATATTCTGTGTTTCATCTTGTCCCTGGTTTTCTTAATCTTTCTTTATCACCTAAGAACTGTAGCTAGTTTACTTTTTAAAGCGATATCAGAGTTAAGTCAGTTTGGGCGTGGAAGTAGCAAACCAGGGTGATATTATGCGACCGATTATACTTTTTGAAGATGCAAATAGGTTCTCTTGTAGGATTACATGTACAATAAATGTTAGAAAGAGGTCCTCTTGTAGAAGATCCCAAACATGTAAGACAAAGATTGGAAGTTGCTAGATAGGAAGGCAATGATCGTTGTTTGCCTAACTCTCTCCTAGAACAATGCTCTCCAGACGATGAAGGCAGAGACTACGATGAGGATGCTAGAGATGTTGAACGGGATGTATGATAAACCATCAGTGACAAATAATGTCCTTCTCATGGGACACATCGTCAGTTTGAAGATCGATGGCAGAAGGAACATTGATGGCTAATCATCTGGACTACTTCAATATGATAATCGCCCAATTGAATTTAGTTGAGATCATAGTTAAAGATGTGATTCAAGCCCTAAATATGGTGTCTTCTTTGCAAAAAAGTTGGAGCAACACAATTGCTGTACTTATGCTTTGCCACGAAAGGTAATGCTAGTTTATTTGAGGTAAGAGATCTGATTATAATTGAAGAAATTCATAAGAAAGAATCCCTAGCGTCCTTGGAGATAGAGACAACTGAGGGTGGGGAAAATGGGAAGGTCTGAAACTAAGTCGAGGAACAGAGGGGGATGAAGACTGAGCTAGATATCACAACCTAGGAAAGCTAAAAACATGTGCTATAAGTGATCCAGTAGTCAGAACATCAATCATTACACAACTCCACTAAGGGAGGATACGTCGGTGAATATTACAACGGGTTTTTTACCATCCAGTACATTTTGGGGGATCAAATTACGAATAGAAACCGTGAAATTCTGTAATTACCAAATGGGCGAAAAGTTACGGATTACTACATTTTGTGACCCGATTAGTAATTTTGTGCGGTTCATTTGCAATATAGGCCCTTGCTTGAAAAAAAAACCATTTTATAATTCAAACTTCGATAGCTGAGCGTCGTCATCAGTCACATCTCTATCTTCCATTCTTCCTGCACAAGCTTCTTTTCCTTGCTCAAAATTTCTAAATGCACACAAAAGAAGGGTTTCTCAAGGCCATGGATTTTAAATTCTCGGTGAAGAATACAGAAAGCACAGTCACGAAAGAACAAGTTCTAGGTCTGTTTCTGAGTGCCAATATATCCTCTACTGATTACGAATTTCTCATCCCCAACAAACACCATCGAGCAAACCAGCCTCCAGAAGGCTACATTTCCGTATACAAGGACCAAATCGAGAGGGGGCTCAGGTTCCCTTTCCATAAACTAGTGCTAGATATTTGCACTCGTATCAAAATCTCACCTACTCAGCTAACCTCCAATGCTCACAGTACAATTGTGGGTTTCATCTTGTCTGCTAAGCTGCACGATGTTCCTATTTCTGCAGATTACTTCTTCAGCCTGTTTTCATTTTCTTCTTGTTTGATTTATAATGGAGATTTGGTACTCTCGTTTGAAGAACGAAGCCCTGAGTTGAAGATCCTGGAAGGCTCAACTCCTTATGGCTGGAATAGGGAATTCTTTTTCTTGAGGCCTGTGGCTAAAGAATGGGATTGCATTACTGACTGGAAGGACACTTACTGCGTTCCCATTATAGATTCTGTCCTGACAGGCCTCTATATAAATATAGCACGCTCATATGGAATGCTCGATCAACGATTTCGGGTTAAGAAATTGATACAGAAGGATGTTCTTGTCCATGGGGGAATTGAACCTGGAGTCCCATCACCTAATTTCACATTTAGTGAGTCCTACTAGTTCATGTTTACCGCCTTTTGCGTCTTAATTAAAATAATTGCCTGACATGTCTGTTTATTTGAGTATTTGGGTATTTGAGTGCTTATGTGAATTTAGATATAAAAGATTGCTCCTGTGGATTTGTGGGGGTTCGATTTACCATTTTAGGATAAATTGCGGGATGTACGGAGTTGGAAATAGGAGTTACCCCGAATAGTGGGAGAATTTGTATATGGAAAATAACTATATGTACCCATTTACTGGATATGCAATGCAAGAGAGCTGAACCCCTTTGCTGGATAGGTTATTGATATGGAACAAAAACCCCTTTGTCGGATAGGTGATTATGTTTACTTATTTTAGATCCATTGTGATTTGTTCATTTCGTGGTCAAGAATTTTCTTTGTTTCGACATATAGGGTACTTGATGGATGAAGCAGCGGTGAAAAAGTTAAAGCTGCTGCCGGAAGTCAAGCCATCTGCTAATTCTACAGATAAGGCTGCAAACAAAAGGCCCCTGTCTGTTGATGCTAGTAGCCCAAACAATTTGACAGATCATTCTGCTGATCCAACTGCTTCCAAAGTGCCTATCCATGATATGTCTTCATCTTCCGTCAAGGATACAATTCCTGTCATGGAAGGTGAAGGGGAAGAAAATCACACATCAGCTCATCAGAAGGCAAACCTTGCTGTGGTATCAGATGAGAATCCGCCCCAATCCGTCCCTGCTCCTTTACTGGCTATATCAAAGGTATAAGAAGTTTAATATCTTGCAAATTAATCTTATACGTGTTACCTCTTTTGTACCTTGTCCCTGAAATTCATCTTCATCATTGTAATCATTTGCACCAAATGCTTATGCATTATCACTGTTATAAGTATGTATTAACAAATTTCAGCGGCAAAGTCTATGCATTGCACACCGACCAGGTTTTTCTCTGGGTGGTCAAGAACTGAGCCTGATAGTATCTTTCTATTAGATTTTAGTACAGTATATTGTATACTAATTTTCCAGTTACATCCTCTCAGACTCTGGAGTCAGTGTTTGTGCCAAAAGAGTGCTATGAGAAGTTAGAGAAAGAGAATCAGGAAATCACTTCTGATCTCATGTCTACGAAATCCAGAGTTGAAGAGCTTGAGGAGGAAATCAAGCTATACAAAGCTAATAGAGTCAACACAGATTATAGGACCTCTCAGGCAATGGTCAAGGTGAAGATCTTAGAGAAAAGACTAGAGAATGCTAAGTCAGATTCTGATAAGATTAAAAAAGATGCAATTGAGGAATTTAAATCCTCAGATGATTTTTCAAATGCTGTCCATGAAGAGGCGGTCAAGTACTATATCAATGGCTTTGAGACATGTAAGATGCGATTGTTGGCTTCTGGTAAGCTTTCGAATGGGTTTAACTTCGACTTTTTGGATGTTGCTGATGCTGAATTGGAGAGTTCTCCTGGACCACCAGATAACTGCGGTTGATCCAGATGAGAAGTCCTTGGGATCAACTGAGGTAAATTAATCTGTGCATCTTCATTATATTGATCAGAAGGTTTACTGTCTTGTCAAGCATTTCATTTTGATGAATTAGTTTTAATGCTTGTAATGACTTATAATGCCTGTAGTCTGTAGAGGTTAAATTATGTTCCTGTGAAGCTTATGCTTTGGTATCTTTTGTCAAGCTTACTAACCGAGTAACCGTAGACAAGCCCACGGGCAACTCTGTTCCTGTCATTCTTCATAAATTATCTGATGTCACTCATTGTTTAAATGTTTGTATTGTCTTGTTCTTGTTTGTTTCGAGTATTCAATTCATCTATAATCCTATCGTACTCAATCATTTTGTAACTCCTGAAAATTTGAAATGTTCAGGTAGAATGTGGCATACGCAAATGAAGTGGTGTATAATTTAGTGTAACTATATGTTTTTTTATTAACACTTGTCAATATTGACACATGGTTAAATTTTCTACCCTTTGCATACACCTTGTCGTATCCAGGATTCATTCTCGATTATTGAGTTCAAATTATATCAAGGGAGTATATAGAGAACCTTTCAACGCTGCCTATGATGAATGATCCCTCCCACCATACTTGTTGAAATCCTCTTTTAAGAGCAGTTCACTTTCAGACCTAATAGACCTATTTTCCAAGGAACACAACACAAGTTTTCAAGTGAACAAAAAGTATCATTACAAAATGGCTGCACATAATCTGGTGAAGGATTAACATCCATAACTTAACTGACATGATATAAATAGTTTTGAAATATTCATGATGGAATACATGTTAAGCAAGAAACCAAAAAGAAGAAGATGGTTGGAACTTGGAACAATTGATTCATGATCGAAAATGAGACGTCGCGTCGCGTTGACTGAGTTGATGTTCGGTCACTTTGACTGAGTTGAAGTTTGCCATGAACTTTAACCGAGCTTTTCACAAGCGCTAACTGTACATGCGTTCAATGGAATTAACCGGCTGGACTTGAAAGGTTAAAAATAGACTAACAAACTAGCTAGTAAGGTCCCGTTCAATTCACTTGAATTTTTTTGAACTGAACTGAACTAAATTAAGTATAAATTTCAATTATGCAGACCAGAACTGAATTGAATTGAATAAAATTAAAATTAAATTGAACTGAAGATAGGCTAATTCGAATTACTAATTTTGGGCGGGCTGTTTTGGAAGAACACAACAGTCGGAACTCGGAACAATTTTCCAGGGAACCAAGAGTACTGAACTACTGATCTTTCGTCTGCCCCCAAGAAAACTCCACACTCATCTTTCTTCTTTACTGGAAATTCTAGTCTCCTTCCCAAACCTCTCTGACAGAACACCATAAAAGTTCAAACGGGATCCTCCGTGAGAAAACTATCAAGCACACTTAAGGAACACCATGTTAGGGATCTCCTCCTTCTAGCCAACATCTCCTCAACTGATAACCAATTTCTGATCCCCAAGAAAAACGAGCGTGCCAGCAAACAGGCCTCCAGAAGAGGCAGTCAAGTACTACATCAGTGGATTTGAAGCATGTAAACTGATCCAGATGAGAAGTCTTTAATGAGGTTTGACTGAGGTAAAATGTAGTTCGACATTTTGATAATATCAGAAGTTTACTGTTTGCATTACTAATTTTGGGCGGGCTGTTTTGGAATAACACAACAGTCGGAACTCGGAACAATTTTCCAGGCAACCAAGAGTACTGAACTACTGATCTTTCGTCTGCCCCCAAGAAAACTCCACGCTCATCTTTCTTCTTTACTGGAAATTCTAGTCTCCTTCCCAAACCTCTCTGACAGAACACCATGAAAGATCGAACGGGATCCTCCGTGAGAAAACTATCAAGCACACTTAAGGAACACCATGTTAGGGATCTCCTCCTTCTAGCCAACATCTCCTCAACTGATTACCAATTTCTGATCCCCAAGAAAAACGAGCGCGCCAGCAAACAGGCCTCCAGAAGAGGCAGTCAAGTACTACATCAGTGGATTTGAAGCATGTAAACTTATCCAAATGAGAAGTCCTTAAACGAGGTTTGACTGAGGTAAAATGTAGTTTGACATTTTGATAATATCAGAAGTTTACTGTTTGCATTACTAATTTTGGGCGGGCTGTTTTGGAATAACACAACAGTCGGAACTCGGAACAATTTTCCAG